>CALNHX010005370.1:0-108274 GCA_940337035.1 Agriotes lineatus | reverse complement strand
AGCAAAAGTAACGGTCTTTTATGTGGTTTCGGGGTTTTCTAAATAAAACATTAATAAGTTCTAATTAGTGAATGAATTGCATATTTGAAAGAAATATCTACTTTGATGGATAGTTTTAAGGAATAACATATTTTACAGATACTAGCAACCAGTGAGACAAATGTCTCATTTAATAAAACAAAAACGACCGTTTTTCAAATAGAACGCGTATTAAATAAAAACAATAATATTTTTTTAAATCACGTGATTGAAATTCGTTTCCTGACCTGACATGACCATTCCAAACATATAACTTTAATAACTATTTTCTCTATCTCTTACGGTTTGGCTGCTGAAACAGCGTCCCGGACGGACCAGCGTCCCGGACGGACGGAAATCACGTGATTTCTCGAAAACCGGAAGTGTCACGTGACTGAAATTCGGTTCCTGAGCTGACATGACCATTCCAAACATATAACTTTAATAACTATTTTCTCTATCTCTTACGGTTTGGCTGCTGAAACAGCGTCCCGGACGGACCAGCGTCCCGGACGGACGGAAATCACGTGATTTCTCGAAAACCGGAAGTGTCACGTGACTGAAATTCGGTTCCTAACCTGACATGACCATTCGAAACATTTAACTTTAATAACTTTTTTCTCTATCTTTTACGGTTTGGCTGCTGAAACAGCGTCCCGGACGGACCGGCATCCCGGACAGACAAGTCTATTAGATAAAGGATAATTTGATTGACTTTTCACTATTATGAAGTTTTCATTTTGACGTTTAGCAGAAATGTCATAATTTATAAATAATTTTGAATATGTACTGAGTAACTATCCCAAACAAGGAATTAAATATGCAAGAACTCAACTTGAGGTATAAGTCATTGTTCTCATAAAGCTTTCAAAAGGCCAATAAACAAAAATATATAATTTTACAGTAGGGCAGATGTCTTACAATAGTTTATGTAAACCAAAATAATTTAAATACAATACAAGATTAAATAGTCATTGATTTACTTAGAGGTGCATAGCAAAGAAATAGCACAGGCACATGTAGCTATAACAATATATTGTAGAAAAATTTACTCATATTAGAAACAATTTGTACACGTAAGGCTGAACATTAGAATTTTCCTCTAAAATTCTTCCTCGTATTCCAACAGGTCTAACGCTTGGCCTATCTCCAGACACTTATAAACTATGAGTCTCGTCCTTAGTTCATTAGATGCGCATAATGACCCGTTAAAACATTTGGGCGTCTGATGAAGCGAAGCCATTGTTTATTACGCAGTTAATCATCGGGGAAGATGTTTAAAGCAATAATGATACAAAAGCAATTCCGTTAATTATATTTCGGAAGAGGAAACGAACTAATTCGCAATTCCATTCGAGCAACGGCTTGCCAGAAGCAGAACAATGCGCGAGTCCAGACTAATAAGCGTTCGTAAAATTCCGGAATTACACCTGAGGGTGCAAGTAGAGCGCAGCCTGCAATAAGTTAGGTGAAAATACAGGGCATATTGTGTAAGGAATGCAGCGCACACACCATATAAATGTCGCCGGGAGTCTTTGGCTGCTTTTTGTAGCTTATAAAAGATACATTCTACAGGTATAACGGCGTAGTAACACCAAATTCCGGCAGCGAACGCCGGGAAACGTGAAGCAGAACGATATTGTATGTTATATGATTAGATTCTTTATGGGTCAAGTATTTGCTAAATTGCTGTTAGGGCTGATGCACTGGGACGTTCTCAGACAAAGGAAATGTAATCTTTAACGAAGTAAAGGCCTTTCGGCGATTTATTTACGTTTTATTGTAGCCGTGGATGAGCCCTTATATAGGATTTTACATTTATTAGGTTTTCAATTGTCAGTTTATTATAAAAATGAATGTTTGCTCTTAGAGAATCACCATTGATCCGTATACAGAACAAAGAGAATTGGTTAAGAATTTAGTTACGAAATTGATCAGATAAACTGCCTGGGGGTTCCTATATATTTATTTCTTCTTAATTTTCAGATTCTGCCTACCACTGGACTCACCCAAGGTTGCCCAGGCTGTTTTGTCGTCAGTCCTCATCTATTGCTTTTCGGCGGATATTCTGATATTCTGGGGCGCTATTCTTTCAACTTCACGGCTTTTTTAAGTTTTGGCGTTAGAAACCTAATTTTCTTTTTTGAGGAGTATAAGTTTTCTTCCGGTTTCGGATTAAATTCCTAGCTTTGCGTAGTTTTGGTGGGAGTATAGTTAACTTCACGCTGAATTTTAAACGACGCGGAGTCGAATTTGAAGGTCACGGTTTTTTCCATCTCGCCTTCGGCGAAGAAAGTTGTGAGTTAATCACTGGGCGCTTATCGGGATTTGAACCAATGTGCTAACTCCAAATTATACGCGAATCATTTGCCTTCTGCGGCATGTGAACTTCGTGGTGGCCCTGTCCACTTCCGAGCACACGGTTCTTTTCTGCTAGAATTCCGAACGTATTCCTATTTGGTACAGGAGGTATAGCATTGAGCGCTAACGGATACTTCAATCTCAGCCGAAATCGCATTTAATTAGCCGAGCTCTGTTAGAGCTAAAGCCTTTTCATGTTCTGCAGTAAAGTGAGTACTAGCACACTCTTATTTTTCTGGTCTTGCACCAGCAAAATCTTATTTTTGTTTGTTAGTTGCTTGTCAAATAATATCGCTGCGATATCAGCTATCACGTGTGCCAGAACTGGTACAGTTTAATTATTTATCATTTTTCCACATTTAGCTTCAAGATTTTAAACTTAAGCATCCAACTAGTTTTTTGGGATTTTAAATTAATCTTGCTAGGCGCTTGCATTGCCATTCAGTTGTATTATAGTTGTTAAGCGAGATGCCGCAAAAGATAGTTGCGTTTACGATTTCTAGCTAGGTCTGTTTTTTTGACGAGATGAACTTGCATTTCCAAACTATTATATGCATTTTTTAACCTAAAGAACCGCCGCTTAGTCCTAACTCACGCCAATAATCCGCCGAGGGTTTGAGCCAGCTAGGGCTGTAGTCACCAATCGTTTAAGGGCTGCACAATACTCTATCTTTGTTCTTGCATGTGTGCTACATGTCCTGAAGCGGGAAGTTTTTTCTTTAATATCATGGACTTTAGCACTTTTTTTCGTTATTCACCATGTCTATATACAGTGTGTCTCACTTTAGACGGCACCATCTCAGTATTCTTTTTATATATTAAGGATTTAAATTTTTTTTTATTATACCCTTCACTAAATTATACCTTTAAGGTATGTTACTTTTTTTTCACGGTAAAATACTAGCCTACTAGAATTTAAAATAAACAGTGCAATTGAAAAAGTCGTATTAGGGATTTTTTATCAAAAAATATTGTTAATAAGAGTTGTTCAGAATTGTTCAAATAAGTTAATCCAAAATTTCATTAAAAAAATGAAAATCTCTCAAAAAATTTAAATAACGATTTATGGGATGCATTACATGATCTTCCAGCAGTACGGCAGAAAATCTATTATCAATTAGACGGGGCGTTTATACATATTGCAGTAGTGGTTAGAGAATGGTTAAATGAGAATTTCACAGCAAGATGGATACGTCGTAGCAGTCTCCTAATCATATGGCGACCTAGATCCCCCGATATCATACCATTAGATTTTTATTTATGGGAAACTATTAAAAATCAAGTGTATAAAACTAGACCAATAAATATTCAACAACTTTGTGACAAAATAACTCAAGCCTCCCAAGACATAAGTTAAGTAAAGCTGAGAGAGGTTGTCGGAAACAACAAAAAACAAATAGAAAAATGCATACGTGCTAATGGGGATTTAGTTAGAAATACTGTTATTTAAGTAATTAAGCATCGCTTTTTTTTATTGTATTGAATTAAAATAATAAAATTTAAAATCATGGTAAACTTGTAAGGTTATTATTCGAATTTTTTGGAAGATTTTAATTTTTTTTGATTTAAATGAAATTTGGCATTTTGCTTATTTGAACGATTTTGAACAACTTTTATTAACAAGTTTTTTCATAAAAAAAAATCCCTAATACGATTTCTTCAATTTTTCTGTTTATTTTAAATCTTAGTAGGATAGCATTATACAGCGAAGGGAAAGTAGCATAGCGTTAAAAGTACAATTTCGTGAGGGGTATTATCAGAACAAAAACATTTTTTACATCGATAGTACATAAAAACAATCTGGTGTGATACACTCACACAACTTCTTTTTACAGTGATCTTATGATTAGCCAAAGATTTGATTTTTAATTTTTAAGCATTAGTTTGTCAAAAATTTAAAAAAATTACAAATCCTACAAAAACGGTACAAAATAGAGCGTTGGTTGAAGAGACAAATTTTCACTTATAATACCATGAGTAGTTAAAGTTATGTCGACTATTTTTGTGGTGGTGTCACGAATGTCCATTGCGCTTGGGTACGATTAGGACGAGTGCGCTAGCACGAGTCCTAATCCCAAGCGCAATGGACATGAGTAGTGATACCACCGCAAAAATAATCTACTTAACTTTGACTAAGAATGGTATTCGAGGGACTATTTAATGAACCAAACTACCTTTTTAAAATTAGTTTTCAGTAAATCTAGCAACAAACTACGCTTTTCTATAGTAACAGAACACTAATCTCGACTTTTTCTAATAAAAATCGCATTTGTTAAAAATAGTCACTTGAATACCTTCTAGGAAGATATATCCACTGATATTTTTTTGATTGGTCAAGAAAAGTCAGAATTCTGGATTTTCATTGGTCACTTTTTGACAGATGACAGGTGAATTGAATAGTCTCTAAAATTTTTAGCTGAATTCTAAAATGTAATAATATAACGGGTGCTCTATTTAAAATAGGAGTTAATAAAAACAAAAGAAATCCATGTTAGAAGTATACAACTGGAAAATCACCTATCTGGCACAAATACAAATTAAAAATGTAATACAAATGTAAAGTTTGAAAAAATCTTTAGAGCCGTTTTTGAAAAAATTGAAAAAACTGAAAAATCACAAGAGTAAACACCTACTTCCGGTTATGCGATTTTCTTCAAAAGCTTTTTGGGTTCAGGGGACTCTAAAAAGTGAAGATCTGTTGAAAACTCAATTTCGAATTTTTGGAGTGAATCAATACTTTCTTTTTCGTAAAAGGAGGTAATACTGGGGTGGTGCCTTCTAAAGTGAGACACACTGTATGAGAGCCGGTAGAATACTTGAGTCAAAAACTTTTCGTTAAGTACACTGTTTGGTTTTTTCGTGTTATTAAGGGTTTTCCAAATGCCTTCCACCTTCTGTTGTATGTAGGTTTATGTCGTGGTTTGATTATTATTCCTTGCTACTTTCACAAGTTAACGTAATTATATATCTATAGCATCAATTACACCTTGCTCAATTCTGAATTGTTTTAGAGAGAGCGATATGAGTTTTTTTTTGCCCATTCTCATATGAAATCCTACATATTATGCAGCTTACAAGAAAATTGAGATACTTTATTCCAGAACGTAAAATCAACAAAGCTACCAAAAAGCATACAATTTTTCCTACTATCAGCAGCCTAAAACCATATTAGAGCTGCTACATTACATACATCTGATGAAGTTTTAACATTTGTCAAGATTTTGTAATTACATAAGTCAAAATCGAATCGGTCTAAGCACTATCCGAATAGTAAACAAGAAATAGTTATTTGTTTACCGTGTAGCCTGTACTGGCTATTTTAATTTAATTTAGATGATTAATGAGATTGCTACAAATTGCCAGACTGATACTGGTTCCAGCTAGCTCAGATTGCCAAAGGTATCTTTCTTACACTCAAGTTTTGTAACACAGTAAAGCACTCAGAATAACTTTATAAACGTATAATGTCAATAGCTATTAATACATAAAACCATATTTAATTCATAGGACAAAATGAAATGTAACAATGTTTCTAACAAAAATAAATCTGTTACTCTTCGGTCAATGTAGCGGTCCGTTGTCCCAGGTAAGTGCTAGTTATTATTGGACCACCCTTGGTTCGGATTTGGCCTCGCGTCCGTCGTACGTTTGGAGTACTCGCATAAAAATTGACACATTAGTGAACGCCGTGGATGCGGCCACAGTGCGTGAATAAATTCAATTTGTTTATTTTCAAAATTAAGGCAGGATTATAAAATGCGAAACCTGTACCTGTTACTGGTTGTGCTGTCGTGTTCCCCACGTGCATCGAGCAGGCGATAGCTTCAAGCGGTGGCTACAAGGTTATTCTTGTTTATATTTGCGTGCAACTTCGATGGGGTCTTCGAGAGGTTTTCGAAAGGCTGCGGCGTCCAGGTAAGCGAGTGCATTTAATTTAGTGTTAGGCCTCGCGGGCTGCGATTGCCGTGAAGCGGCCTGAGAATTGATATGGCAAATTTTTGAGCGCTGGATTTGCTCCGGGGCTAACTATCGTTGAGTGATAGATGCAGGGTTATGTCGTTAGAGATGCAATTAGTGGTTTTGGAAAGTTGGTTCAGGTGTTTCGGCTCGGGAAATTCACTGATAAGCACTCGGGAAGCCCTCCAAATGAATGGAGTTAGGGGATTATTTTCAGGAGTTTATTCGGTGAGCACGCGAGGTGCCCTCCAGATGAACTAGTTAGGGGATCATTTTTAGGAGTTCATTCGATGAGTACGTGAGGCGCGCTCCAGATGAAAGAAGCTAGGGGATTATTTTCAGGAGTTCATTCGATGACCACGCGAGGCACTCTCCAGATAAACTAAGCTAGGTGAGGGAATAGGTTCAGAAGAATTCTGTCTTACAATGGCTCTGCTTCCTCTTTATATAGCTCTAGCTGGTGTAATCAGCGGATTATTCTAGTTTCTTGGAGTGGGAGACTTCTCCATCGAGTGCGCGCCGGTGTAACTGAGTTGGTCCGCGGTGACGTCACGTATCGCAGTTCGCGCGCCCAAGGATGAAACGCTCAAACTTTTAACGTGCTTTAAGCCATATAAGAATGCGTTAATTAATTTTTAATTATCCAAAATCGCGTTCGCGCCGGGCGAAACGTTACAACCCAGTGTGGAAGTAACTGGGTTTCCACAGGAAGCAGATACAATATTTTTTATACAGTTAGGAAATATTTACTTCCCAACTATTTTAAAAAAGAGTGTGAAAAGTATATTATTTCCCAACTAAATTTTTACACTCAGCTAGGAAATATTCATTTTCTAACTTCTATTTTAAAAAGTGTGGAAAAGTATTTCATTTTCTAACTAAAATTGATATGAAACAGCAAACGTTTCCTTACAAATTAGAAAATAATACCTATATCGTAATACAGGTCTGGAAAGAAAGCCATGTGAAACATTAAACACGAGCGCTAGCGAGTGTTCCATTCATATACGTTTTCGAATGGCCGTTCGACATATATATTATATAATGTTTTTCCTGCGACGGCTTTGCATTCTGCAAGAAATTTGATTGTTACTACAAAAAGCGCTAATAACTCTCGAGGTTGATGCGCATTGTATTAAATAAAAAAAAAAGAAAAAAAATTGTTCGACCTTTTTTATTGTAGCAAAGCGGACCCTGATGTTTTTCTTATCTAAGACCTTTCTTATTCTGTCGGTTACTCCGGCGATGAAAGGAAGGCAGGCATAATTAATAGGTTTAGATTTCGGTTTTATGGTGTATTGGCATGCTTTCCTGATATCTCGTCGACTGTAGCTATTCCTGTGTAAAGCTTCTTCGACTTGTCTCAGTTCTTGTGGTTTACTGTCCTCGTCACAAATAGTTGGCCCGATGAATAAGAGTCTTGATCAATGATGTATTTTGTTGGGGATGGTGATGGGACAAAGCATCCAGATAGCGATCAGTGTGAGTTTTCTTTCGATACACTGTAAGGCCTACCCTGTTGTTAGTAGTTCGTCTTACTAAGATGTCCAGGTAAGGTAAGAGTCCATTTTCTTCAGTTTCCATAGTGAATCTTATTTTGGCATGGTGGTTGTTTAAGTGTGCCAAGAAAATTTGAAGAGCTGCTTTTCCATGGAGCCATAACACGAAAGTGTCGTCGACGTAGCGAAACCAGCATTTAGATTTGAGATAGCTGAGTAACTTCTTCTACTGGTACGTTGATGAACAGGGATTCCACATCGAAACTGATCAACATGTCCTGGTTCGTTACTTCCAACTGAGCCAATATTTCCACGAAATGCTCAGAGTTCTTCAAATAGGATTCTGTTCTGCCCACCTATGGTTGTAATATGTTAGCAAGGTATCTGGCTTACTTCATACGTAGGAGATTCGCAAGTGCTGACAATTCGCCTGACTGTAACTTCTGGTTTGTGGATCTTCGGAAGTCCGTAAAGTCTGGGCGGTCTACTATCGCTAGGCAGTAGTCGTCGATGTTCCGACTCTGATATTAATGCGCTCTTGATAGCTCCCCTAAGCTGGCGTTCTATCCTCGATGTGGAGTCGCTCTTCAGTGTTACCTACTGTTCATCTTTGAGCAGCGATTAAAGTTTGTTTCGACAGTCCTTTCTGTTCATCACTACAGTGGCATTTCCTTTGTCGGCGCATAGAACTAAAATGTCTGTATTGTTGCTGATTTTCTACAGAGCTTGTGTTTCGGCTCCGGTGACGTTCCTCGTTGGTAGTTTGGCACGCTTTAATATACGACAGGCATTGTGTCTTACTTCCTCGGCTTCCTCAACTGGGAGTTTGCGAATAGCACTTTCAATTTCAGCGATTACTTCTTCAGTAGGTATGTGAGATGGATTGATGGCAAAATTGGCACACTTAAACAGCCACCATGCCAAAATAAAATTTACTATGGAAACAAGCAAATATTGCTTCAGTGAAAAAACTACTCGAGTAAAATTGTTTGTAGCATTAGCTTCAATAGCAGAGAGTTAATGAAATCTGTAATACCGTTTAGAAGTCAGTAAGGTTTGGGTACCGTACATGTTGGGACCAGAACACAAACTACAGCTTGAAAACCTTTATCGAAAATTGCTACATCTCCAACAGGAACGCAGAGGTAGTTTTTGCATGGGGGCCTCAGTGGTTCAATGGTTCCTGCCGCTGCAGTCAAAACTACACTGGAACGTGAATCACGAAATTCTCGGGCAAGAGTTCGACTACCCGCCCGAGAGGTACGATTTCACTTAGTTAAGGCTTAGGTTAAGGTAGTATAGGAGACGCTTGCACCCCATAAACTAATGCGGAAGCGTTTCAATGAAGAACTAAAGTCCTTAGAGCCAAAAAAGTGTTTGCCACCGACTAATACCTATAGATGAAAGCTGAGTATTCTACTTTATTACTGAGCCAAAACACTAATTTAAGGAATGGAAACGACTCAAAAGAAGCTTAAGGAACTACCGTACTTTCAGAGAGTAAGATAGTGATCACTGATTTTAGTATCATATATGAAGCTTCTAAGAATAAGCCATTTTGTAACGGCTTTTTTTAAATTTCGGCGTTAGAAGCCTAAATCCTTATTTCCGGGCATATAAGACTGTTCTCTTTGTTACGGTATCAAAGGGTTTTAACTCAAGGGTGTGGGAGTACCACTTTCTGTATCATGTCCGGGAAATGCCAACACTTGTCCTGGAAATCTCAAAAACAGGCCAATAGCCACGGCTTGATACGCTCAGGGAGATGGACGTGGTTTTAAAAACAGTACACCATAGGGCAGGTGTAACTATATATTGCAATGACTTATGTGATATATTATTTTATATTGTAATGAATTAGCTTTAAACATAAATCACCACACAATACTTTTTATATGACTTTAAACGGACATTGAATTTTTGGTGAAAAACAACTCCAGGTTCTTTATTTACTGGCAATGTCCTTAAAAATGGTGTTTTGCCCCTATCTGAATTACTTATCTGAATTAATAAGTTGGCTAGCTCATAGAATCACAGCATGAAACTTAAAAATGTCAAACGGGCGTTGGGTTCCTTAGTTAAAATTAGTGCGGGACGCCGCTGTATTATCGTGAAAATTACTTTACAGAGCGCCTGCGCTCATAACGTCAAATGGTGACACACTAAGAATTGTAAACATACAGAAGTCGTTCGTTTTTGTGAAATTAAATCAAATAAAATGAGCAGATTTTATCGCTAAGTCAATTTTAATTTACCGCCATCAAACGGCGTCTAAACTACTTTTGTTTTCTAGTGACGCTAAGCCTTGGTTGTTTTAAACGGCGTGGGTCTGCTTTCAATTGTTTATGGGGCCCATTTGCCAATTTTAACTAATTCTCCTGGGCTTATTATTATATTTGGGCACACAAATCCTCCGGAAACCGGCTCTCCAAGACTGCCTTCAGGTTTAGCCAAAATTTCAGCCAGATCGGGCGTATATAAAAATTTTTTTATTAACCTAACCTCTCTTGCAGGCGAAGTTACGGCCAGGTCCCCTCTGGTAATTTACCGCTTCTTGCAGCTCCCCGGCGATGATCTGAAGGTTGCTGGGTGTTCGGACTGTCCACTGGTAATCCCTGCTTGCTTCTCAAGACCTCGTACGGTGCTCGTTGTGGTGTTCGGAAGGTCCCCGATGCCAACGTCGAAGAGCAGCCGAAAGAAATTTATTTTTATGACTTGGAAACTCTTGCCTTTATTGGTGTCGATGCTCTGCAGCCTTGTGAACACGATGGTGTACTTTATTTTTACCTTAATTTATGTTCAACACCCAAAAAGATTAATTAAAACTCGAGCAATTTTCAACGTGTTAGCATCATTTTATTGTTAAAAACAAGCGAGCCTCTGGTTGCTATGCAACTACCATCAAACATTGATTTTAACAGGAAGTAAGTAACTCAATTACATTAATTTAAAATTCTAAAACTAACAAATGTGATAATTATGTACAATAACCTTAGACTAAAATAATTGTTCTTTGATTTTCATAAAATTCTCCATCTAGGAATGCGCCACAATGTTTATTTAAAAAGCACTTTTAAGTTTAACTTGGTCACTGCACTGATTATTTATGTGTTCACCAACATTTTATCACTGGCCTGCCTGCAATTTCTGTACTTTTGCCTGGTATCCTTCAAATTCCTCGGTTTTCCTTCTGTATGTAAATTTGACTGGCTTTGTGCTCTTTTGCACGTTACAATCGTTAATCCTCCTCTTACCACTTATTATTTTAAACTGCTCATTATAAGACCTTTTGTAATTTACTTTAGATTGCTACGCACCTTTGTGACTTTGCATGTTTTAAATTCTACTGTGCCAGCTCTATTAAATTGGCTTTTGCTGGTATAATACTTCCAACCTTTTTATATTTTACAAATTTACATTGCTACCTACAACCTATGAAATTTGAGTTTCATTCCGTTCAAGCCTATTCAAGTAAATTCGAATGTTACTGGCTATATTTTACAGTGCAACTTTCAATTGACAAATTATGTGATTTTATTCAGATATGCAAATCATTTCAACTCTGTGTTTTTATGACTTTAATATATAGTTGTTTGGCATGACTACCAGAGCTGATTTAAGAATCAAATACCATTTCAATATATAGGGTATTGCAAAATCAATGGGAGCCACGGGATTCAAACTTGGATCTCACGCTTGGCAGAACCCCGAACGCCAAACGGCAGTAGAATATAGGTGTACAACCTCACGACTTTCAGCACTGCGGCGACGAGCCTCCTGCCTTATCTGCGACCCTTAAGAACTCCTTCCAGGCTTTAGCGTACATAAATCTGACACAGTGTATAATTCACCCTAAAAATAAGCATGCACAAGCACGTGGGGAAATCATAAAACAAAGTACAGGGAACCAATGTATTGGTTTAACACATTATCAAATATGTACAAAAGCGTCGACGTTGTCAGCGTACTCAACGAATAACACAACGCAAAAAAGGGGACTATAACTATAGGCCCAGCTGGGGGTCGCTTTACCTCTAAACGTCTATACTATTGGAGGGATTATGAAAACTAGAACTGTCCCCAAAGCGCGTGATTGGCGTTTATCAAAAAGATTCATGAAATCTTGTTTACAAAGTACTCAAGCGGACGGCTGGTATTTAGCGAGAAGGTGCATTAATTATTGCTTACAAACAGCCCAAACGGGTTGCCAGTATTTAGCAAATAAGCGCATTAATGATTGTTAGCAAAAGGTACGTTAATTGTTGTTTACAAACAGTTCAAACGAGTAGCCGATATTTAGGAAATAAGCGCATTAATGATTTTTTTCGTTGACCGCTTGTAAATTTCAATATTAATGAATTATTTTTCTTAAAAAAGGATGGACTAATAGATGTCATTAATACACTGTTTTTGATTAATACACTCTTTTTCATTAATTAACTGTTTTTTAAAAAAGGATGGATTAATAGAGCCATTAATACACTGTTTTTGATTAATACACTCTTTTTCATTAATTAACGGTTTTTGTGATTTTGACGTTTTGATGATATTTTGCATGGAGGTTAGTTGTATTAATCAATTTAGAGTACTTGATATAATTATTTTATATTAATATTCACAACAAAATTAGTAATACTGCAATTTTACAAATTTTTTCACCACAAAAAAGATTTTGTGGTCAACGAAAAAATTTTGCAATCAACTCGATTGTTAATGGGCTATTAATAATCTCAAGTATTAAAGGTACTCACTCGCTATCGCTCGTTCGTGCTTTAAACAGTTTCGATTATTAATCGCCTTCATTAACACACTTGTTGGTTAAATAAATATTAGCGAGAGCTACTTTAATTATTGTTTACAAACAGCCCAAACGGGTGGCCGGTATTTAGCAAATCAGCGCATTAATTATTGTTTACAAACAGGTACGCTAATTATTGTTTACAAGCTACGCACACTACCCTGTTGGTCGGCTTCACCTGGCAAGCGTCGTTAATTGTCGGGAGCTCGCCACTAGGGTAGTCGGGCTGCGGCTTAATGAGTGGGTGTTGTATGATATCCAAATATCAATTGATTTGCAGGGACTGATGCAGAACCTTCATGGGAAGCAAACAAAGACTGTGGAGTCTCGAAGTTTGCCCGTTCTGAAGACTGAATCCCAACCATGTGGCGGAACAATTGCCCTTCAGGCCTTCGAAAATTACAGGACGGCGGTCATCGATACAGGAGATGCACAAAACACCCCAAAAAGCACCACTTCGCACTGTCACGGCCAGTCACGCACTCCAAAAACGAAACCACGCTGTATCAGCTCACTCACAGGCCGCTCCCGTGTCGAAGCGCGGGGCAGCTCCCAAAGCTACCCTATAAGACGCTCTTGCAATCCCAGCCGGCAACTAACTAACTCAAGGCTTTTCCTGCCAGACGCGCTGCAGGACACAGCGTGCAGGGGAACGAGTTTGTCGCGTAGCCTGACCACCTGCAACCGATCACGAATCAGGCCTCGCCGGTAAACTAACTCGACAAATCCTATATAAAAAGGCTGTTTGCTAATTCGTTAAAATTCCAAACAAGCCAAAAACAGTAATTATGAGATACCAAAACGAGTACTTTACAGAAAATTGGCCGTTACAACTGCTTTCAGGAAATATTAAGCGTAAAAATATGACATAAAATATATATACATGGGAAGTCGTAATCTTTGAACAGAAAATACTCCAAAAAGTCGTACATTCGTAGAATATAAAAATGTTCTGATATCTTTTTCGGCTTAATTTTTATAGCTCGATGCATAGTCGGGAAATTTGATTCATAAGTTTGCATTCCTTGATAAACGCAGCGAGCGTTGAGTTCGTTTCGACGGGCACGTTTCCGCCTGGCTTCTCGAAGGCATGAAGTATGTGTTAGTTCGGAATATCCAGATGGAGGAATTTCAAGCACAATTCTATTTCTCCCCGATATTAGAGTTGCTAATTTATATAGCATTAGTCTCGCTCTCCACACTCGCACTCTAGTACATGTAGCGTGAATTTTTTTCCTGAGGACCCACATAGCTGCCCTCGCCGTGGTCCAAGCCATCTGGCCCTGTCCACCTTCTTAACGAAATTCTTTTTTGTTAGAATGCCGAAGGCATTCCCTTTTGGTTCAGAAGCTAGTATCGAGCGGAATCCGTCATTCCCTAATCTCCTGAACTGCCGGCGATGGCTTCAAGAGCATTCCATGTGCGAAAAGCGCTGCGCTGAATTTAGCCGAGATGATCATCAAGGTCCGTAAGTATAGCAAGCTTGGAAATACAGGTCATCTTAGTAACCACCATTTTCGTGTCCACTGGCAATGAATTCGTGACAAAGCTGTCGCGATTAGAGTGAGAAACGTTACAAATTGTCAGCTAAAATGTTGAGTTTCAATATGCCAGAATGTGTGTCTTTAAACTGCAGTAACCATTCAAGACGCTGACCAAAAAAAAAATCGAGAAGTGTGGGTTCAAAATTGCTTTCATGAATTAATACACTGAAAGATTTAAATTTTCTGCTATTTGGAGCCATTTTCGTGTGCTCTGTATAGTGGAAATACATGGGATGATCGATCAATTACTCAACGCAATTTTTTGTGAGTACTAATACATGCCCCTCTCTAGCTTTATAGCAGCAGATCTTTTGTAATTGTAATTGGCGTGTCTCTCCACGTTATAAGGCGGTGCTTAAATACAAAGGCCGTTGGAATTTATAGAGCACGGTTTAAGAAAAAAGATTAGATTTTGTTTAAGTGGGGATAACTGTTTAGTTAGGGTATCTGCTGGTAATTTGGCTTGCAGCGTGTGCTACGATTTGGAAGAAACTTATGCTTGCTTCTGTGTTGCTCACGTGTTAACATTCTTAGATCAGCTTTTTAATTGTGTAGTTTCCTAAATTTATCTTGCGTTCTGCTCACTTCCATCGTAGTTTCTTTTGCTTGATTACTGTAATCTTGCTGTGCGTTTGCAGTGCGTCGCAGTTGAGATATATTTTTTGGGTTACCACTTCTTAATGGTTTTGTATTTTTATTCCGGGTTCGTAATTTCAATCCCGTTTTAGTACCTATGCGTTAGCCGTCCAGGCTTAATATTCGTTGAATTTATCAATATTGCCTTGTGATACATTTTTTAACTTTTATTAACGCATCTTGTTACTGCTACTACTGTTTATCTGTTTATTCAACCTCCTACAAACCTGACCTTCTTATGTGCTTAGCATTTTCGAACGAGAGGCCATAAAATGTACGTGTGTTTTCGAAAGTTAGCTTGCTTTGTTGTTTTTTCCGCGGTGAACCACTAGCGCCCACTTGTACTTCCAAATTATTTGTGGTTTTTTTTAACTTAAAGAACCGCCGTCGAGTCCTAATCCATGCCAATAACCTGGGAGAGTTTACGCACGTAGTCTGGTTATATTTTCTATTGTGTTCCTCTGGCAGCTTTTTTCTCCAGTTTTCTATGCTTTTCTCTTGTAGATCCAGCTACAGAAAGATAACGCAAACCCACGTACTGGGTAATAAAAAAATGTTTCCTAGAACTTTGTAAAAACTTTCCTTGCATTAATATTTTCCTAGCGGGACGACCTTGTGCTAAATAAATGTGCAAAATAGAATAATTTTTAATTTGCTGATTACATCAATC
Organism: Agriotes lineatus; assembly: GCA_940337035.1. NCBI lineage: Eukaryota > Metazoa > Arthropoda > Insecta > Coleoptera > Elateridae > Agriotes > Agriotes lineatus. Next base: position 92,791 of record CALNHX010005370.1, on the reverse strand, counting down.
TCAATCAATCTAATATAATGTAGGATAATAAAAATTTGATCTAAGCAAATAGTAGTTCTAAGAAGCGAATTACTGACTACCTATTTAATTAACTGCGGATGTAGACCCTACAAGAGAGAAGTTGCTGTCAACTTTCGTGCATGAGAACAGCAGCCGACGTGGCAGGAAAGGTGCGGCATCTGAACGACATCGCAACTTTTCGCGGCCTATCAAATTCCCGCAGGCATAAAGTACTTATAAGTAATTCCTTCTAGCTCGTTACTTGAGGTAAGTGGTAACTATATAGACATTGCGGTTTTCAGGTTGTCAGCCTTGCTGAAAGATTATGATTAAGCTCCTGGCTACTGCACACTTATCTGGAAAGTTCCGAGAGCTTTCCGCTATAAAATGCGAAACTCGAGATGTATCGCACAAGTGCGGATCAGGGTTTACCGTGCAGATTTTATCAGCTGCACTGTGGAGTGCTCCATGCACCCTTCGTTTAATTAGCACTCAATATTCACAACGCCGGCGCCGCTTTATTGCGCTTATTGCCACTTATCGAAATAAACTATTGCAATATAGGTTTTGACATTGTAGTAATTGCAGAACGGGCGAAGGTTTAACGAGTTTCTAGTCTGGCGACTGCAATTTCCGCAATACCGCAATTGGGCTATACATTGCTAGGCGGTATTATTTAAATATTTTAACCAGTGCATCTCGTCATGCTTTGTGTATAGTTGTAATTAACTATTGCATGTTAGTTAACAAAGTTTCACCAACACTACTCCTCACTTAAATCAATAGCCAGCCAGGTCCGGAACATAAAATATTAACTTTCCTATTGTGCACGGGTTAAAGAGAACCAGGATGACGCATACCACAAATCTTTTAATTATTTATATTGCTGTAAAAAATACACCACTGGCAGCTAGCTTAATAAATGTAAATGAGAATTGTTTAGAAAATTAAAAATAATTACTACAGGGTATTGCTTAAATTAGCACAAGTTGTGACTTAGAATGGTTCTTGTTAATAAATAGTTATATAGCATACATAGTTGGAACAAGAAAACCTTCTGGCTATAATAATGAGTCAAACATTTGTGTTTTAATACTTTCCGATTTTATGTTCGAAATACTTCTGGCATCGTTTGTAAATCAATTTGAGTGGTTTTGTACATAACATTTTTCATTACAAGCAACCTTGGGACACGAGTGGTGTAGCTTGAACAATCGTCCACGTACGATCAGTAGAATTAAGCAACGCTCTGTCAGAACTTGGCTGCTACTCCCGGCGCCTCGTGGTACGGCTGCCAGGGAAATAGTTGGTCCCGGATGTCATAATAACATCATGACAATCGTTAGTGGGGTTGGACGTCCCCATAAAATATACAGCGACGCCTATAATTGGACTAACGGCTTTTGGCTGAGTACAAAAGTAAATAAATAAAAACCCTGACTACGGCGGGTTTGATACCGGTGCAACTGAATTGCGCACCAACCCCATTAGTCCCTTAATCCAACACTCGAATTGCGCTCAACATATTTGCCTACCTGGGTTGACCCTTACTATAACTCGAACTGCGCACAAGGGATTAAGATGGGGGCATCATGAAGTGATGTTTTTGTCTTAGATTATATCACAAGTACTTCTTTACATACCGGATGACCGGTTTGAAAACCGAGCGTAGCAAGTGTTTAATTTTTAGTAAATCAATGATGTGTCTAAATGACTTACAGCCCCCCATATAATTGAGAGTTCTGATCTAGACAACTTTTTTTAAATTAAATTAAATGTCTAGTATTTTTGATGTACCATGCTTTTGCTATGTTCGGTTTTGAATCCGGTCACCAGGTTATATAAATTGTTTTCGCTGTTGGTTATTCTAGCGCCAATTTCAAAATAATTTTATCATTAGAAAGCGAAAATAAATTAAATATTTAAAGATGTCACGTTGGAATAATATTACTAAAAGGTACTTACTAAATTATCGAGCTACTGTCTCATTAGAAGAATTATTAACACGGAATAAATTTTAATGCAATGTTGGTTAAAAAGAAATATTTAGAAATATAACGACCTGTAAAATCAAATATATTTTTTATCATATACAGTGCGTTTTACTTCTCACATTCACGCCCCTGCATCCTCCTTATTTATTTTCTGATCAACTTGAAATGTTGGTCAACCATACCACCATTTAAAATAATCCTTTTTATAATTTTTAAATATTTTACAGCGCACTAGTAACCTACTGCGATCAAAAATTGAAGCGAAAAATTTAAAAAGCTTAGTAGGCTTAGTTTTGTGGAAAAGTGTTATTAAAGAAAGTTAATCAGAATGACAAAAATAGTCGAAATGTAAATTATTTAACTTTATATTTACATTTACAGAAACATAAATTGACAGCTCATGTATTTAAATTTAGTCAGGCAACCATTGAAATTTAATTCGTTTACATTAAAATATTATTTACTATCAAAGATAATCAAATTTATATTAAAATTTGGGTTTCGACAATTTTTGCAATTTTAAGCAAATTTTTTTAATAATTTTAGATAAAACCAGGCCTACAACGTTATTTCAATTTTTCGCATCTGTTTTAGTAGGTTACTAGTTTGCAGTACGATTATTTAAAAATTGAAAAAAATAACCCTCTTAAAGAGTAGTATAATAGACCAAAATTTCAAACAGATCAGAAAATAAATAGGGAAGGCATAGGGCTGTGAATGCGAGAAGCGAAACACACTGTATAACAAACGTTTTATTTACAAATTATTTACAAAATAAATAGTTGCAAGTTTACAATACTATTATATTTATAAGAAACACATTTTACAAAATTGTATCGTAATATTCATGCCTATTTAACTGCACAATTTTGCTTTCAATGAATTGCTGCTTTAACATAATTTCCCGTTTTATATATTTATTTTTCTTTCGCCTAATAGAATTAAGTTTGATATATGTATCGGTTTGCATTTCTAACAACACCTTTAAAAACGAGTGTATATTAGGATATGGACGTATGGAGATGAATTTTCCCTTTTAAATTTGGAATGAAAAGATTCGCAAGCGTTGGTCGTTCTGGCAATGCTGCCAGTTTTCGCAGCCCAGATTTCTGGAGGAAACGTCGACTCATTTTCGATGTAGTTATCAACTAAATCGTTACAGGACAAAAAACCCCTGGACAAATAAACCCGGACATAAGACCCCCGGACAAAAAACCCCGGACTAGAAACCCCCCGGATAAAAAACCCCCGGACTAAAAACACTCCGGATAAAAAAACCTGGACTAAAAACCCCAACCATAAAGAAAACACTCGCACATTATGTGGGGTCCGTGGGTGATTATTATTATTATTATTGAAAATAAGTTATTAATTATAATTATCATTCATTACCGATACAAGAATGCATAAAAAACGAGACATGTAAAGTGAGGCATTTATTTAATATAATACACATACAAAAATTTTCCAACCTAGTGTTATTATTTACGGCAATTAAAAAGTTTTCTAAATCACGTTCGCCTTGTGAATGCATAATCCGTTCCTGTCGAAATGCCCAACGTTGCCTAATTTAACAGCTTTTCAACGTGCGTGCTGTAAATATTCTCCGCACGTTTGAATATACCCTGTACAATCTTGGCTCTTGGAATACTTATGTCAGGCGGGTTTGCAAAATTTGATATGTCGGTCTTTTTATTCTTCAGAGAAAGCCAATTTCCAATTATTAATTATCATTCCGTACTCATGCAAGAATCCATTTGCAATTTTTAGAAAATAGTAATCACCTGCCTTCTTATTGGACAACTATGATTACCACTGATAACAAAAGATATAATACAAAGATACCTGCTAATGTATTTTGTATTAAATAAATGCCCTACTTTTTACATGTGTCATTTTGATCTGCATTCTTGCATCAGTGGTAATTATAATTAATAACTCATTATTATTAATAAAAATAATAATCTCCCACGGACCCCACATGATTTGAGGGTGTTTTCTATATGATGGGGGTTTTTAGTCCGGGGGTTTTTAGTCCGGGGGTTTTTTAGTGCGGGTTTTTTTCCGGGGGTCTTATGTCCGGGGTTTTTTGTACTGGGGTTTTTTGTCCTAGATTCCAACTAAATAGTCAATAAACTGAATAACTAGACTAGAGTCATCCGGTTTTTCGCTCATAAAATCTTCCTATCAGACTACAGTTTAAGTTCGATTCAATTTGTATCACTATTCCTCTCATAAAACTTCAACCAATCAAAACTACTGGAATGTTCAAATTTTGACCAATGAGTTGCACATTACGTCAAATTACGTAATTACGGGGCAACTTTTAATAACATCAATGCGACAATTCCCCTTCATTTTTTAGAGGATCGAAGGAAAACCTGATTTTTCACATTGTTAAACAACTCGTTCGTTGATTCCTGGTGTTGAAATTGTATTTGGGGAATAGTCTACTAAAAGATTCCTCAACCATATCAAATTGCATGTGATAAGTTTTTGAAAATAGCCCTCATTCGCTGCGCTGTCTCGGGTCTATGGTCTTGGGATCTTACTACTGATTATTTCTCAGGCTTTACGTTAATTCAATTTGTGTCAGTAGCGTAGCTATCATAGCGCTAGTAGCCTGGCGGCGGAGCCCCGAAGACCAGGAGGCCCCATCCCTTAACTTTAACAAAAAATAAACAACAAACGTGGAGTTTTTTTTACAATGCCACTGTTAATAAAAGTATTATCATCAGAGTATTATATATAAGTATAATGCTCCAGAAAGTGATTTTTTCAGAATTATATACTGTTAGCTGTTGTTTTGCACTTTGCCAATAACATATCAAATCCATTAAAAATTATTCAAGAAAAAGTATAGCATATGAACGCTTTAAATATCTACTTTTTCGACAACCGTCAAAAAAAGGGGACATTCGCGCATCGTTATCAATGCTCGAAGTTTGTCATTTTTACTTCCTTTTACGATAAAGGAAGTATTGGATTCACCCCAAAAATTCGAAATTGAGCTTTCAACAGATCTTCACGTTTTAGAGTCCCTTGAACCCAAAAAACATGTCTGTGTGTCTGTCTGTCTGTGAACAGAATATCTCAAAAACAAAAAGAGGTATGGCGTTGAAACTTCATATATAAGTTTTGTGTACTAAGTAGATGAGACAGCAAGCTTTTGAATGAAATCGCATAACCGGAAGTAAGTGTTTACTCTTGTGATTTTTCAGTTTCTTTCGATTTTTTCAAAACGGCTCAAACGATTTTTTTCAAACTTTACATTATTATTACATTTTTAATGTGCATTGATGTGAGAGGTAATTTTCCAGTTGAATACTTCTAAAGTTTCTTTTTTTTCTATTTTTTGTATTAACTCCTATGTATTTTAACTAGAACGCCCGGTATATTATTACATTTTTGAATTAAGCTTCAAATTTTAGAGAAAATTTGTCTCTTCAACTAACGTTCTATTTTGTACCTTTTTTGTAGAATTTGTAATTTTTCAAAATTTTTGACAAATGCTTAAAAATTTTAAATTAGACTTTTGGCTAATTATAAGATCACTGTAAAAGGAAGTTGTGTGCGTGTACCACATCAGATTTTTTAACGTGGTAAAAAATAGGATATTTAGTTACGTTACCATTGACGACATGAAATAAAAAGCATTTTGTGCACTAGAGCGCCAAAAATTTTCTCACACTACGGCGCGAAATGTTTTAAAGCGTTCGAATGAAAGAAGTAACATTTTCACGCTCTAAAATAATTAATTTCGACTACTTAATGCAAAACTAACATTTAATGTCTAATGAAAGTTAATTGACAGTCAATAAATGAGATTTGAAAGATCATATTCACGAGTTTTTTCATGACTAAAGTCAGAAAAGGAAATTTTTAGTTTTTTTAACATTGTGTAGATATATACAATATAGTTTAGGTGAGAGGTCTAGTGTACAGATTTGTGTTGACTTTTATTTTAAGTATAATGTCTGTAATTGTGTTTCTGTATAGGTATGTTCTTTTTAAAATTAGTGTTAGAAAAAAAATGTAATCTTCAAATTTTACTATTATAATAACCAAAAACGTTAACGCTTTTTTTCGAAAACTGTCAAAAAATTCAATTTGAACTCTGTTTTCAATGGGCGAAGTGATCCATTTTTGTAAGTAGGAGATGCTTTTACGTTCTAGAGCACTCATATTTTCCGGCGGGGCAAAAATTCCAGCTATGCCACTGATTTGTATGATTATTTCCTACGCTTTTCGTGTAGTTTTGAAATTCTAAATTTATTCATAGACACGTTCTATGCTATTGCAACGGATTTACTCTTATTTACAACTTAAAGCGGAATAGCGCCAAAGGACTGCACTAACGCTTTACCGCAGTTCGTGGTAACCAAGCTTAAACAAACCTTTTAAAGGCTAAACTACCTGTCGCAACTGTATCTATTAATTCAGCGAAAACGCGTCCGCAAATGTTTAAAATCGGCTTTACTTCTTCCTATTATGTGCATTTGCCAAAAATTAAAAATGGTTAGTTGAATGGCTGTGTTCGATCTGACTACCTGCAGGTACCGTGCGCAATTCAGTAGGACATTAAACAACCCTTTTCATACTAAACTACCTGTCGCTAGTCAGTGCGCAGTTCGAGTGCCACACCGTAAGAAATCTTAAGATTCGTTGAGATTTAAAAGACATTTCACTAAAATTAACGTTAATGAAAAAAATAGGTTATGGTGCGATATAAAAAGGTACGAAGCACAATGTGTGAAGTATAATGTAGTTTAAGTTACACCAATTTATATTGGGAATACACTATAAATACCTGACAAATAAAAAATTTTATTTTATGTGCTTTCGATAGTGAGAATTTTATTAGTTTCATTCACGTTATACTGTTATAAACCCGATAAAGCTTAAATTGCACATAATTGCAGCTAAACATACAGCAAGGATAATTCTTGTGGTGAGTTGTGAATCGAATTTAATTGGGTTGCAACATTTGAAGTCAGCCGAACATCTGGAAACCACAATTTTACTAAAATAATGTATTAGACTAGGCGAGGCAAGCAACATCATTTAATATGAGATGTAGAAACCATATTTAAGATTTTTGCAGCTTCAAAATGAGTTTTACACTGCAAATTGTAAAAATAGATAGGAAATCTCATTGTTCGATAAATACAAATGCGTTATTACTTTGTGTATACGTAAATTTTTGAAAATATTACATCTATTTCAAAATGTAACTTTCTTTTGAATATCCTTTTAGAACGCAAGGATGACTCGTCCTTACAAAGATTGGTAGTAGAAGGACAGGTCGATAGCATTAGAGCCAGAGGGAGATCACCGAAACGATGGAGAGACTAGGTCAAATACCTGACTGGCTGTACGCTGCTACATGCCACAAGAAAAACCAGTAATAGGGAACGGGAACCTTATACGGAGAGCTAGAAACAATTAGATTAACACCAGTGGTTACTAGTCCTTTGTAAAGAAAAAACCGACGAAGAAAAATAAGAAACAAAAGAACTCTTTACTTGGCGAAGACACGTTCGATAACCTTTTGTTCTCGATAATCTTATTTGCAAGGAAGGACTGAAGCATGCGCAGCTTTTATAATCGGCCGCACACGGATTGCAGTGTACCATAATTCGGTGGCCATAGGCATTAGCGCGAATTTCGGTTTATAATGTAGCCAACTTCACATATGCAACTTGTAACTTCCGTGCCTCACTTTCACTCTGATTTGACTAGCGGTAAAAATACGTATGCTATTGGAAGACAGCACTAAGAAATCGTGCAAATATATATTTCGTATATGTAGCTACATCGGGATTACACAAAAACGGACTATTATTAATAAAAATACTATAACCTGTTTAACACAAGCAATATATAAATAAAACAATGCATGTACGTATAAACAAATAAAACAAATATAAAAGTTAATAAGGTCCGACAATTATAGTGACAGGTTGCGTTACAACGACTCTATTGCTGACATTATCAGTGGTTGTAGATCTTCTTGATCTAGAGTGTCTTCGAATGCTGATTCTGGGCACTGCCTTATTATGTGCTCCATGGTCTGTTCTGGGGCACCGCAATAGTTGCATCTAGGAGAATCGATGAAGCCCCAGTTATGCAGATTTTGGTACGCGTCCGGTAGGATTGTGTACTGGGTGACCATTGGGTATTAAAATCATTGGTCAGTTCTTCGGTAGCTAGTGTCTAAGGCGGATGTCTAGATTTAAGATGAAGGCGTCTTTTGATGATAGAATCAGCATTGAAATCGATGGGTAGTGTCGGCACATGAGCGCATTTTTGGTATTGGTTACTGAGGGCTGCTAATCATCTGGTGTTTTCTGAGGCTATGTTACTTAGAACTGGTAGCCAAGGTAGCGGTGTTGACCTTGGTGTTTCTATAATTATCCTTATTGTCTGATTTAGCTGAACATCTACCCGATTCGTATGTTTGCTATTGAACCAAATTAGGGCACAATATTCTGCAGTTGAGTAAATTAAAGCTATGGCTTATGTTCGAAGGATTTCTGCGCTGGCTCCCCATGACAAAATAACTAGCTCTTGAATGATGTTCGTTCGTGTTTTAAATCTGGCAGCAACCTTTTGCAAATGCGTCTTATATGTAAGGCTTTGTGCAACTATTCGTTCATTATTCAGTTTATTTTGATTGGTTTTTGCTAACAGTTCTATGTACAGACATAAACAATGTACCATTTATAACTAATTACATTAATATAAAACTTACAATAAAAGTAATGTCTTGTCTACTTATCGTTGTTATTTCTAAATATAAGAAAGAAAGATTATTATTATTGTTATTATTCTCTTATTCACAGGTTTTACCGGTTACTCCCTAGACAAAGGGGTGTTTACCAAGTCTATCCAGTGATTGTATTGCTGTACAAATAGTCGTACTATATTACATGTTTATGATCCCTCTCTGAATGTGTTAGTGTATGCGTGGGTTTAGCTGAAGTTGTTTAAAGTGTGTGATTATGTGTTCTTGCCTTCAAATTCTTTCCAACTCTATAGCCTACATTTTTCCATATCTTCAGTGTATTCCTTGTTAAGTTTATATCTGTTTGAATGAATATGCCAATTAGATATACTTATTTCTTCCTTTAATTTATCTTGTACTGTAATATATGGGCTATTGCATATTATGTTTAAGGTCTATTGCTTGCAGGATGATCTTTGCTGCGATGTTATGTAAGTCAGTGTTAGCTAAGATTTTATAGCTTCCTGTTACATGTATGTTGTCTGGGTGAATATGACATTTTCTGTATAACTCGTTGATTTGTCTTTTTGGTAACTGATTGTGGCTATTGCCTGATCTTGTATGACGAGGAGGAAGCTTTCCGTTTCTGGAAAGAATTGGCGTTCTTGTAACCATTTATATGTGTGTTATTTGCTAATATCCTCATTGTCGATTATATACCGGGTGTCCGTTCTCAAAGTCGAACATAGGCAATTAACATTGTATTGAACGTTTTTGCCGATTCCTGCTCGTCAATTCAACTCACAAGGAAGATAATGGTATCAATCACAGCATACACAAGACGGTATAGCAAGTTCCCGTCTGAAATTGGTCCGCCAGTGCGCATATACGTCACTCGCATGACAAAAATGTGGCGGGAAGCATTCATCCCGTGCATGTTCCCATGCAGGCCGTGCCGGTGTTACGTATTGTGTGAATCCAATGACAGCTTATTAATGAATTTATCTTAAAATTATAATAAAAACCACTGTAATAACTTACCGTAATATTGTATATGAAATAATGTCGAACTGTGTAGTTGCTAAGTGCGGCAAGTATTATAGAAAAACCAAAGGAAGCAACATCCGGTATTTTAGGTTTCCTAAAAACGAAGATATGAGTAAACAATGGCTTGTAGCTTATAAACGAGAAGACGTGGTAAGCATAAAAATGGTAAGTGTATAGTACCTAACTAACTAATAATTTCACAAAAAGGTGGTCTTTTAAAATGATTAATAAAATAATGTTGTATAGATAGGTTTAAAGCTAGTGGCGTATTTTTATTTTCTAGCGTATATTTGTTCTGTTAATTTTGAACTCAGTTGCTTTGAACTGCCACTACAACAACGGCTTCTTAATTAGACAACAAAAAGTACCAAAAGTACTAGTCAAGAGGTTATAGTGAACCTTGAGGACAGAATATCGGAACTGGAAAAGCAGAATTCTGAACTGAAACAGCAATTAAAGGAGGCAGAGAACGTCACTGCAAAAAAGTACGAAAATCTTTTGGCTAAGATTTTCCCGGCAGGTCAGATAAGAAAATTACTTCGTTCTAAACAGGGAGCACAAATTCGCTGGACCCCAGAAGACGTCGCCTCCGCTGTGTCATTGAGAAGCGTGAGCCCCAAAGCGTACCGATACTTGCGAACTCATAACTATCCTTTACCGGCATTATCTACATTGAGAAATTGGGTAACTAATTTTGATGTAAGTCGAAGGTTACTGAAGGGTGTTTTTAACTTGATGAGAAAAAAATCTCACGTCTTTTGACGAAATTCATATTTCCAACAAAATCGAAATTGATAGGAAGAAGGAACAAAAAGTCGGCTTTCACAAGACTAGTCAGACTGTTATGGTGAGAGGTCTAGTGTCAAATTGGAAGCAACCTGTGTATTACCAGTTTGATCAGCCTATGAAATAACCAATTTTGGAAAAAATTTTTGCGGAACTTTATAACTGTAAGTTTGTGGTAGTCGGAATGGTTAGTGATATGGGCACTACTAATACAAAGTTGTGGAGCGCCTTAAATGTTGGTCATAATAAAAATTGCTTTTTCCATCATCCTATCAACAGTGAATTAAAGATTTTTGTTTATGCTGATGTGCCGCATCTACTGAAACTCAGTAGAAATCACTTGATAGACCATGGATTTAACATAGAAGGCCATATTATTAATGTCGATTATTTTCAAAGTCTCTTACATATATCCACGTCTGAGTTAACATTGGTTCCCAAATTAACTCAAAGTCACCTTCAAGTACAAGGAGCAATGCGTCAACGTGTCCGTCCTGCTGCACAATTGTTTGTTAAGTGATTTTGTCGTCATTAAGCTATCCTTGTCATCAATTCCACGATTGGGTGTTATTAGTGCATTTAAGCTGAAATTCTTCTATTTAAAATTTTCTGGTACGGCCCTGTATTATAATTTTAAAATGCTGCAGCCAATTCATTCAGTTCAAGCTCAAATATTCCCGCGGTCCTTGGAATTCTCACTAATAAGCATTTCATCGGAGCCGTATGTAATCTATTGCAGTCACTTCCGTATAAATCATATTTCTTCGAATTGGGAACATAAGGCATCCTTTGTTTACGTCCCAGCTTAAATCGCTTTGAGTCCCAACCTTCAACTTTTTTAAATACTGCCCGACGTAGTTAAGCTTCAAGAATATAACAGCTTCATGTCCCTCTTATAAATTATCGTTTAAAGTTCGGCAGGATTGACCTTGTAACTTAATATTTTTGGGATCCGCTGTATAGCCAGAAATTCTTGTGCCGCGAATCGGGGGGAACTTTTGCTAACATTTTGTGATTAACATGGTGAATCCTTTTTGGCTCTTGTGCGAACTTTTCGAGTGCCTTGGGGCACGTTAATGGCGAGTGCAGTTAAACCCGAATCTTCGAAGTGAACATTAATCCTTGGGTGTCTTTGAAAATGCGCGGTGGGCAGAGGAAGTGTATTTAACTCGGACGTTGTTAAATTGGCCGATTTTCGTTTCATACAGTTGGTCTCCGGGGAGACTTTTGGCAGTTTTTGCCGATTCGATTAGAGAAACGATATCTGATGAGCCTCAACTAACTTTTTTCCCTGTTAAGTCGGGAAAAAACCATTGCGTAATGCATATCTGTGTCAACGTCGGGTTTAATTAAGGGAAGGGCCACCGCGCGATATAGTGTTGTTTGCTGTCACTTCGTTGATTGATGTTTGCTGCCGACTGTCTTCAATTCCCTCGAGTTTCTGCTCCACCTGTTGCCTCTTCTGGAGAATTCGCTACACCTCTGGCACGTTTTACCAAGCCACCACAAGGACAACTACATCTGCATTTAAGACTGCATGCTTCAACTCAGGTAGGCGCCTTGTATTGTACCAATTAAATAACTCTGGTGCCTAACTTAAGGTGCGATTTTATATTTTATTGTGCCTCAGTGCTTATAAACGTTGCGTACGTCCGCTAGGACTTATGATCTGTCTCATTTAATGTTTACCAGGGGCTTTACTCCTGGCGTCCATTTTATGTCACTTGTCTTGGATAATATTGTGTTTTTTTGTGTCTTTGTAACTAGCCTTTAAGATATATTTTGGTTTTGTGGGGACCCTTTTCATATTCACGTAGGATATCGTATTACTAAATTTAAGCTCACGTCCGGGTGTTTGTTTTAATGTACCGATTTCTGTAAACTGTCATTTGTTCCTTCAAATAATAAACTTGTAAAAGTCAGTTCATTCTTTTTATGAAGTTTGAAACCCCTTCTGGGTCATTAACTAATCCAGTGTGGCAAAGGCCAAGTGTAATTAATTTTGTGAAGTTAAAGCATGCTCTTTTGATTAAGCGAGCCCCGAGATTTGGGCCATTCAGTGTTCTTTTGTTATTCTTTAGTGACGGTGGCCTTGAAGGTAAGTGATTTAACGACAAGGTCACCCGGCTACTCGGAGGAGGCGTGGTAAACAACAGGCGGAGGTGTTCAGCAACGTACCTGGAGGACTTCTACATAGGCTACGTGTATTGTTCTTGGTTCTAGACACGTTAGCCACCCCTAATCAGAACCAAGTGGCGCTCAGGCATTTCTTTTCTGTTAAGCAAGCTTTAGGGTAAGTACCCCGTCGGTTTTCCATTTAAGTCTTCGAACTACCCCTTCCGGACTGAGCTTAGTGCAAGTAACCGGAGCAACAAAATCTGCTCCAACACATTAAGATCTGTGATTTCTAGGGAAAGCCGGCGAACCCTGTAGTTTGTACCCGATTTTGGACAATCAATACGACCTATGTCGATCTGATGAATTAATACCGTAACAATTCATTTACTTTTAATCAGTAAAAATTTGATCTTAAACAAAATAATAAAAAAATGTGTAGGGTGTGTATTTATTTATTAAATTATAAATCATAATTATAATAATATAACATAAATCTTTACAGTATATATCAGTGGTTGTTTGCAGTGGTATATTTACGTTTATTCTTTCATTTACCAACTCTCTAAAATAATTCCAGTTTGTCTTCTTGCTGTGGAGTTTAGCAGGCTTATGGAGTTTGGTAGTTTGGGTGCAATATGTGATGAGGACCGCTGAATGATCGGAAGACAGATCTAAGCATGATTCTGCTTTTAAGTAGTTGAAAGGTTGAAATGTGCTCTATGTTACTTTCTCTCATTGCATCGAGTATTTCTCTGCAGCGCGTTAAAGTGATTCTGGATCCCCATTCCTGATATTTTAATTGAAGTCACCTCCTGCTATAAATCTAGGTCCGAGAGACTTTAAAGAAGGGTTGGAATTTGGGTGATTAGTTGTGTAAATATTGTATTTTGGAATTTTTATCTAGTTTAGGTTGGTAAAACGCGATTCTGAAATAATTATAATATCAAAGTTACGGTGTTTTAGAAATGTTGTGACTTCTTGACAGTGCTGTGCCAAGCCGTTGGCGTTCCAGAGTGTTATATTAAGAAAAAGGGTAATTTTGAAATTTTTGATCTTACGGTCGTGAGTAGGTTAAGCATGGTATCCATTCTTGCCATGAGTTTACAAATAATGTTTTCAATGTTATTATCATTTTGATTGGTGGAGACATTCTGGTTTGATTTTTGGTTATTGACTTGTTCTTGTAGATTTTGGTTTGTAGTTTTTTGGGAGTATGAGATACCAGGTTGGACCATCTGCTTGTTTCTTAGTGGTGGAAACATTCGTCTTTGTATACCTTTAACAATTTTGCAGCCCCTGTAATTAGCTGGGTGATTCCCCTGACAATTAACACACTTAACATCTTTGCTTCTTTGTTTTCTTTCGCAATCCTTTGTTAGATGTTTCCCGGCGCATTTTACACATCTTGCTTTTCGATGACAACACTTTTTTATATGTCCATACCTTTGATATTTGAGACATTGGAGTACTTCCCGTTTGACATGAGGGGGCTCGAATTTGATTTTCATGTACAGGAGAAATTCGATGTCGTAGATTTTTTTGTTGTTTTTATTTTGTTGCATTTGGACGTACAACATAGACAGAGGAGTTTTTCGGACTTTATGTTTAATATTATGGATACTTATTACAGTATGATCTTTTATGTCAACTGAAGGATGCATACCACTCAAGACGACTCGAAAGGTTCTATCTTGCTTAAGTTGGAATGAGTGAAATTCTATATTTTTTTCTTTTAAGATTTTGATTATAGTACTGTAGTCTTTGTCACTATTTAGTTGTATCTTGGCTTATGTGTTCTCCACTAATTTAATGGCGTACTTGTCTTTAGTTTGTTCAGTTAACATATCTGTGAGGGGTTAAATTGTTTACTCCATGTACAAATATAGGGGGGTGGTTTTATATTATCCGAAGATTTGTCTTTTCCCTCACTGTTGTCATCTTCTAGTGGTTGGTATTTGTTTGAAGTTTCTGGTGCACTTAGCGAGTAATCCTCCAGCTTTTTTTGTTCTGTAACTCGTGGTTGTTCAGAGTTACGTCGTCGTTTTCTCGAGTTTTGTACTTACAATCTGACTCGTTAATTTGCATTGTTGTTGTATTTTCTGATTGGGTTTTCTAACTGTGCTTGGTACAGGTTTTGTTGCTGTTGTGATAGAGGAGGAAATGTTTGTTGCGAAGTCATTTGCATAGGTATCTGTGACTGATTTTGATACTGTTGTGGAATAAGTTGGTGGCACTTGGAATTGTAAGAATTTTGTGAATGTACAAATTGTACGGAATTTTGTGGATTGCCATATTGCACACCTAGTTTGGACTACCAAACATGGTGGCTTTAAGCGTGTGTATTGATAATAGTTAGGAAAACGGCACCGGTTATCACTTTTGTTGACCTCAGGTCAGTTATCTGTTATTTACACTCGAGATTCAACACACGGAGCATAATCGCTTAACCTTAATTACTCCAAACTCAAATCGGAATTTGTTTCCACAAGTAAAGATTAATTTACAAAACTTCGTATCTTCAACGATACAAGAAGGAAGACCTTGTTTGATAGAATTACATGATATGCCCCCCCCCCCCCAATTGCCATTATATTCTGTTTCATGTAATTCTGTATGTTCGTGTTTATTTATTTATTTATTTAATTTGCACTCAGCCAACAGCCGTTAGACCAATTACAGGCGTCGCTGTGCAGTTATGAGGACTTCCAACCCCACTAACGACTGTCATGATGTTGTATGACCGCCGGGACCAACTTTTTTCCGTGATGGCCATACCACGAGGCGCCGAGAGATGCAGCTGTGGAACTCCCATCCAAGTTCTGACCAGAGACAGCGTTGCTTAACTCTGCTGATCGAACGTGGACGCTTGTTCAAGCTACACCACTCGGGACCCAAATTGTTAAAATTATAACAAAAGGTTTTGCTTTTTCATATTTTTGTATATTTTATTGATGCTTTAGCACAGGCATCAATTGTCTGGTTTAGTGATCGAACACGGTCGCTAGCATTTGGTGTTTTTCTAAATTAACTCATTTGTGTACAATCATTGATTCGTAGATATCACTGTAAGCTTATCTTGAGTACCAAATTTCTATACTTGCAAGATATTAATCGTTTTCACAACATCAAATACATTTTAAGTTTTTCACAAACTTATATTCTATACAGCATTTCTAGTTTTCTACAAAGAGATCTTTAGCATCCTTCGCTGATTTTCCTACTGCTGGAATTTCACAATCATTGCTCCCTTTAAATACCATTCAGGATGGTTACTCTTGGAGTAATTATGTTACACCTTTACAATTCTGTTGTCCACTTTGCTTACTGATGTCGATTTTATCAGAAACGTGGCATCATGCTGGAGAGTATTATTCTACGAATCTAAACTTCCTGACTCACGATACTGGTAATGGTTATCATTTCGATTAAATTTAATCTCATTACTTTTATCTTATTCCTGGCACTATCTCAGTAATGTGCAGGATTGTTCAATGTCTTATTTTTTAGTACGGTTACGATGCTCTTACGTTACACAATCTTTATTGTTAGCTTAGTATTTGGTAAGTTGGATTTTTTATATACATATATCTAACTTTTCAGCCTTCAGCGAAGTAATTCATAAATCTCTTTTTTTCCATTATCTACCTTCCAGTTCTCTAGTTTCTCTTGTTCCATTTATCGTATCCACTTATAGTTCTCTACGATTTCATAGTTTCTTCATTCTGCGACCGTTTATGTCTATCTGTTTCGATCAGCTCTTTTGGAATTTAATACCGCGCCGGTTTGCTTTTTTCATTGTTATTTAATGTAAGTTGTTATAAAATATGACAAACGCATACAAACGCAAAGTTACCGTATTTAAGCAGAACAGAAAATATAACTTTAGTCATTTCTATGTATGAATCCAGTTGCAGTAATAATGTAATTGAATATTCTTAAACAATTACATGTAAGGTCTTATAATACTTTAGATTTTAAATGATTCTTGACATGTAATATAAGAATAGGCAGTCCATCTGGCAATAATATTCTATTCTGTCAAATAACATTAAATTTGTTGGAGGTTATACAGGTTATACAACAAAATACAAATTACAGGCAGAAAAGGTTTGAACTTATGATATGAATTATTGTATATTATAAATGCTTTCATTTTTCTTGTCTAATCTTTTTATCATCGATTGAATTTGAGTGTCACAATCTTGTATTTCAACTGCTACCCCTCAGTGTACACTTCATTTATCGTTGCTATACTAATTCCTGATATTTACATATTTCTACATTATTCTAGTTCCTTCACTAGAAGATGAGTATCCCTCCATCACAACATCTCTTGGAGATATTACAGGACACTATCGGAAGTCATATGGAAGTCGTACCTTCGCTGCTTTCGATGGAATCCCATATGCAAAGCCCCCCGTTGGAACTTTACGATTCGCAGAACCGCAAGGTATTGAACCTTGGGATGGTGTCTGGAATGCTACTACAACCCATACGTGCTCACAGTTCAACTGGGAAGGTGTGGTGGATGGAGAAGAAAACTGTTTATACCTGAATGTGTATGTACCCCAAGCCCTGCTTAAGCGGGACGCAAATCTGGACACCATCGTCTATATCCATGGAGGAGCCTTTATGGCAGGCAGCGCAAACGAAGGCGGCCCTGGATATATGATGGATAGAAATGTGGTTTACGTCTCCATAAATTACCGCGTGGGTATTTTGGGATTTCTAAGTACAGGAGATAACGTTGTGTCAGGAAACAATGGATTGAAGGATCAGGTTATGGCCCTTAAATGGGTTCAAAATCACATAAAATCATTTGGAGGCAATCCAGATTCCGTTACGATTACAGGAGGGTCTGCCGGTGGGGCCAGCGTTCACTTTCACTATCTTTCACCGCAATCGAAAGGGTTGTTTCATCGTGCTATAGCCCATAGTGGAACTGCGTTAGCCCCATGGACCCTGGATAAGGCCCCTTTAGAACGAGTAAGACAGTTGGGTGGGTATGTTGGCTGTGACAGTTTATCAACTACAGAATTAATCGATTGTTTGAGGAAATCTTCAGTAGAAGAGTTGATTCAACATTTGGATAAATTTTTTGCGATTGGTTCACTACCCCTTGCTCCCTTTGCTCCAGTCATTGAAAATCTGTCCGATACTGCTTTTATAACAGACTATCCCTATAAACTACTAGCCAGTGGCGAGGTTAACGACGTTCCTGTGTTAATGACGCTAGTTGAGGCCGAAGGTTCTGTAATATTTACGTTATTGGGTTATACTCTAAAACAACTAAATGAACAATGGAACGAAGCTTTGCCCTACGCTTTAGAATATAATTACACTGTTACCGATGCAGACAAACATGTAGTTGCAGACGCGATCAAACAATTTTATTTTAGAAAAGAAAATATAACGGACGATGATGCCAGAATTGCCATTACTCTGTTTGGCGACCGATATTTTGCTCTTGATTTTGAAAGGAGTTCTCGAATGCAGGCGAAGGTAGCTAATTCACCTACGTATTCATATATATATGAATACAAAGCAGATATCGGTGATACTATCTGCCCTGGATTTAACGAATCGTATGGGGTTTGCCATGCAGCAGATACTGTACTGTTGTATCAGAAAACACCTGCAAAATTATCAAAATCTGATGAAATAGTCAAAGAAGTATTGGTGGATTTAATTACCTCATTTGCAAGAAATGGAAAGCCAGAGGCGGAGAACATCGACTGGCAACCTGTTGCTGAAGCTGGCAACTTTACTTATTTGCTTGTTAATGCACCGGACGATATACACATGGTTTCCCGAAAAGAAGTAGCTCCTACGGATTTTTGGGGTTCTTTGCCGATTCAGGAGTATGAGAAAATTGACACTTACTAAACCAGAGGTTTGGGTTTTAATCTCTGACACCAAACAGTGAAATAATGTTTTGTATTACAAAATCAATACTGTAGTATTATATTTATAATAAGACACGGTGTGTAATTTTCTAATTAATGCAGAATGTATAATGTGCATAAAGTTTATAAAAACAGCAATCGCTTTGGTCGGGAATTTAAGTTTAGTAAAGGTGTTCTGCCCAATGGATGTAAACATTGTAACGACCTACCAGTTTGTGTGCAACGTTAATGTAAAGAGCTGAAAAGCTTTTCGGTGTGATTAGTCGTTTTCTTTGTAAATGACGATTCCTATTATGGAGATCAGTAACAGCCGTCAAGCGTCACCGACACAATGGAGTAATTGGGTAAGTGCTGGGCTGCCGAGTCTAAGGTCACGAGTTCGAATCTTAGTCGCGGATGTATTTTTGTTTAATTATGATAAATTCGGATACAAATTTTTATCCGTTGTCACCTTTGAATGTGAAATTCCACAAAATAGACATTCACAATAAGTAATGCAAACTCTCGACTGGATAACTTTTGCACAATTACATTTGCTCTGTAAACTTAAGTTTTTTTATAATTAAAATTATTTATATAGTGTCTGTAAACAAGAATATAAAATGCATTCGGGAGGACGCTACAGAACTCGCATTGGACAGAGCGGCAACTCACCATACTTGGTATATTTCTGGTAGCCCGTTGTATGGTCGCCGCCTAAAATTTGTCAGACGGTTCTCAAACTAAATACAACAGCGCCAAATGGCTGCATTGTTTACATTTAATATCAAACAAATATTGCTACATTTCAACAAACAGCTCTGGTTCTTGTACCTCACGGGGTTGATTCGGTAGTCCAGACGGTCTCTGGGGCTACATTTTACAGCCCTCGGATCGCCGCAATATGCTTAATTTTTACCTTGTAAAAGTCCGAACACCAGCAAGGCGGTTCGCCGAAAGCTGTGATTTTTCTGGTGTTGTAATGGGACCTCGCCGTGGGACATGAAAGTGTCTCTCTACAAGTAGGACGTTCTCTTAAATAATTCTTGCGGTAAATCGACGTGATGGACCCTTATCAAGCAGAAATCTGCATGTTTGGCGCGGTCTTTCTGGGAGCATGTTGCTGTCGTTTTTGAGGTCCAGTGTTGGGATACTGGCCCAGAGAGATACAAGGGAGGGTAATTAAACCTCAGGTGCTGGATCCAATATGTCACGAAGTTCAGTTTGAAGGTTTTTCTAAAGGGAATAATCAGGTGCTGTAACCAACATGCCACGAACACGCAATATTTGTAACTTTTGTTACCAACAAAGCACACAAATATATTACGATATTTGAAGTTCTCGATCGGGTGTTCTTAGATGGTTTTCTATGTGGGTCTCGGGACTCAAGTATCTTACGATTTTAGACAGCTTTTTCGGACAGGTTTAGGTCTCAGACTAGGGGCTTCGGTTAACCCCAGAGGCCTGGTAGCTATTCCAGTTACAGTTGGGCCTTCTTATCAGGACAATTTTTAGAAAAAATTGAGAATGATTACGCAAAACCCTGCTCTATCCATCGTCGCGTGCACTAGCGACTCAAGTACTGTTTGTGGGGTCTTAACGACGTACAAATTTAATTACATTATTATAGAATTATTAAACAGCCATATTTACTATATACAAAAGTAGCAATAGAACCACCTCTACATTAAAGAAAAATACAGCAATGTGCAACCTTCCAAATATACGGGCACGCCAAAAGGAACTGCACACATCAACCTAAATGCGTGAAATGCGGCGCAAACAAAAAACTTGCACCAAAACAAGGGAAACAGAGCCCAAGTGTGTCAGAGACACATACAGCTAATTATAAAGGATGCCAAGTCTACAAGGAACAGCAGAAGAAAAAATTCCCACTTATGCGTCATAAAGTAATCACATCAGAGACAATCTCAATCCTGACACAACCATGTAACAGCAACAATGGCTCAAATCCTAGTAAATGAAAACCCATGAAATAATTGAAGTATTTACCTATTTAAATTTCTAATAAACGTAACGTCAATTTAAAATGTAGTTTTGATGATTCTTAAAATAACAAAGGCTCTTTACCTACGTTATTTACCTCATGAGAGATAAGACACATTTGAAATTCAAGTGGAGTGCACGGGATGATCTTGTAAACGTTTCTCCAGTGGATGACAGTTCAGTAATGGCTCGTAGAGTGTACACCATACGCCGGGGTCACCTATTTGTAAGTTAAAGTGCCATTTGGTGGGCATTTATTACAATATATAGGCTTAACTACAAAGGTCAAAGAAAACACGTCTTGTTTCATGAACTAATCTAAAAAACTTAACTACATGTTTTTAATACACGTCGCGCTGAAAACCCGAGGCGGTATAGATCACACTTCACGTTTAATTACAATTAGTTTTTTGGGAATATGTCGAGACTTTTCAATTTATTGTCGTATTTTTTTCTAAATTACAATTTTTTCTTATAAAACAAATAATTTCAGCAAGCCGCATTAACATTCAGTATACTGAAGTGGTATTAAACCCACGCTTGGCTCTGACTGCAGTGCAGGATAATCGACTGATTCAAATAAGCACAGAGTTGAGGTATTTTAAATAACTGCAATATTAAACAAAAGTAAAATAGTAAATGCATTCTAAGACAAGCCATGTTCAGGGGGTTTTGAATTGGTTCTTGTATTAATAATTTAAAATGAAAGGTTTGTGCACATGCAAAGCCAAACTGCAGAAAATTTATTTAACACAAATGATTTGTTGGCTGTATTTTAACAGAGCGTAAAGAGCATAAGATGGTGAAAATTGTGAGCATAGCAGAAAGGTAAACCGATTTGAAGCAGAATAGAAAGAATTTGCAAGTGAGCAATTGCTAAATATTGGCAACAGATTGTGGCGAGAGACATGAAACTGTGGAACTCAATAATTATTGCATTTAAAAAGCAAAGTGAAACAGAGCTGAGCAGTGACTTAAAATAACGTTTCTGTGTGCAAGCGCAAAGAGACAATTTTGATTATAAGGGTAAAGACAATAATTTAGATTTAAGAAATGTTAATTTTAATTTTATGTATCAAACTTTATTCCTTTTGTAACCTTTTTCTATCAAAACTTATTTCTGTAACTTGGCAACCTGATGCTGGATTGTTTAAAAAAGAAGAACAATTGAAATTAATTTGTCTAGAAATTTGTAAGAAATTTGCTCCACTTTTAATTACGAATTTATCAAGTAAGAAGTAAAAACTACTGCATTTTATTGCCAATGTGTCAGTGTTCATATGAGAGTGTGAAACTTTACACCACAAATAAATTTGAAAATTCTACGATCCCATTCCGTGGCCATCGGCGGCCGTTTTCAACTGGAATTTTCCACCTTTGTTCCCAGTAGTCTGCAAGAGGGCCACCGTCAACATTAGCAGCGAGGGGACCGCCTCCAGTAGGAAATCTGTGCAGAATCACCTACGGCCAGCTACGTTGCAGAGCGAGCCGAAGTTTTATAAGGTAGGGTGCTTGCAATTTAAGTCTCAGAGCCGGGAAACGCATATAACGCGAGAAAAAACCTTGCTGAATAAGTTTGGCGCGTTCCCAGGGCTCCAGCGACGTTCTAAATATCGAAAAATCGAGTGGCGTTACCAAAATTTGCAAATCCAGTGAGAAGCCAAGCGTTCATAAAACAATTGCTAGAAGTAGCGTCGTTTCATCTTCTGAACAATCGAAGGAGCAGCCGTGACGTCATTCTAAAACAATGTTTGTAAAAACAAACACCACAGTCACGAATCAAAACAACGTTACCACTTGCGGCAATCTTAATCTTGACAAAAAACTCCACCTTTGGTTAAACTTCGATAAATCACCAAGCACGGCAGCTTGCGGAGTTGAGAATGTTACATACATGATCGCTAGGACGGCAATACTCGACTGCTGCTCAAAAATCCAGAATTTTTAACGACCGGAAAGCGACCGTCCAGCGTCTTGTCCGCCGCCGAAGCCACGTGCTGGTACCGACACTTCAACTCGAATTCTTCATAGCAAGGAAAAATTTGCAATCGACAGGATGCATTTCCCTCACGCGAGGCACAAAAAAAAGCGATTTTCCATAAAGTTATTAATAGCAGCGGAATTCACCCACACAAAAAATTGCGACAATACAAATTCTACGGACTGTACGCATTTCTTTGGCGTAAAGTCCCTCCGCTTAATTGCAAGCTGTGTTGCGTTTAAACCTTGTATAAACAATGGTACTTTCTTCCGGGTTATGCCGTGGTCGCCGATTTGAATTTGACGTTTTGCTGCTCATGCTGTTAACTTCTTCAGAAGTTTTCTAAAGACTGATGTTGGTGCATTTTGCTCTTGGTTATATACCTAGAAGTCGTTACGGTTGGCTGCTCATGTAGATCTTGTATGTTATTGGGACTTGTCGTTTTTCCGATTCGCTGCTCACGTCAAACTTGTTTATGGATGGATTGGTTTTGCAGAGCTACCTTCCATGTATTACTCTCTTCTCGATTGAATTTGTAATAATTTCTATGGATTCCCGAATAACACGAGGGAAGTATTTTTTTGGTCCTGGCTAGTATGTTTACGGAGTCGTGATTTATTCTGTGGTTTCCTGGTCCCATGGTCCTAATAAGTGTTCTGCGATGGCTGATTTTTATGTGTTTCCAAGTCGTGTGTGGCTCTGGTGTTCTTTTATTCGACGTTGGATGCTTCTTCCCGTTTGTTCGATGTTAGATTTGCCACAGTACATTGGAGCTGGTAAACGCCTTCTGTCTGTAGTCTGGGCAAAGAATCTTTGTTGAAGGGGATGAATTGTTCGACCTTTCTTATTGTACCATAGCGGACCCCGATGTTTTTCTTATCTCAGACCTTCCTTATTCGGTCTGTTTCTCCGACGATGAAAGGAAAGCACTCGTAATTAATAGGTTTAGGTTCTTTCGGTTTTATGGTGTTTTAGCACGCTTTCCTGATGTCTCGTCGACTGTAGTCATTCCTGTATAAAGCTTCTTCCACATGTCTCAGTTCTTGTGGTTTACTGTCCTCGTCACAAATAGCGTTGGCCCGATGAATAAGAGTCTTGATCAATGATTTCTCTTGTTGGGGATGATGATGAGACGAAGCATGCAGATAGCGGTCAGTGTGAGTCTCCTTTTGATACTCTGTATGGCTAAATCTGTTGTTAACGGTTCGTTTCACTAAGACGTCCAGGAAAGGTAAGCGTCCATTTGTATAAACAAGTGGACAAAATCGGCTTAGCCCAAAATGAATAAAAACTACCTAATTTTCGCAAGGGGCGTTACAAATATAGATCAACTTAAGGTAGGGATTAATGAATTTCAAAAGAAATTGGCTTGATAGCCAGAGTCTTCAGAGTTTCCTTGTAGTTATCTTATGTGTACTACGGTTATTGATTATAACAGCCCTTTATACTGAAACTGTGTGCCTATTTTGTCGGTTACATATAGTAATTATAGTTTCTCATGCATCAATTAATTTAATTCAAATGTGGTGTTCTCCATCCATAACACTATACACGTATCGGGGTTATTGAATTCGAAGAATCAGTTTAAATTATCTTCAAGTACTGTCCAAGTAATAAAATAATAATAATTATTATTATTATAAACTATAATAGGAATTTCCGCAAGTGGAAGTTTTTGGTTCAGAAATCTAGTGCTGCTGAAAAAACGATGTACTTCGAGCTTTAATTTTTATTTTTTTAAATTCTGTTATGCTCAATCGTGAAATACCCTGTTTTATGTATACTACTACAAAACACAATTTTTATCCGCAAAGTAGACCGTGATATTAAATAAAATTGAGATATATTTATATCAGTTTTTTTAGGAATGGGTGGCAGATTTAGACACTATCACAAAAGGGACATGAACAACTTTAAAAACTTCGGAGGCTAGAAGTTTAAACAATAAAGAAATATTTTGAAAATGTTAAAAATAGGGATCGGCCTTTTTCCCATTGGTCATATATTATTGAATTTAAAACTAGGGGAAGGGCTGGCAAAGTGGTCACGCTAAGGAAAATATTTTTCAATACGAAAATATTGAAAAAACAAATGAAACTTTGGTATAAGTTAGTTTCGTTATTAAGTTATATGCAAAAAATTAGCTTGGTTCAATTTCGGTTACTTAAAAAGAAAACTTAACTTTCCAGCAACCCTACCACATGGCCACTTTGCACTACGGGATAGGGCAAAATGGCCACTGGGTAGCCACTATGATCCCCTATAAAAAACAACATTTTGTTACCTATTGCCTTTTTATTAATAATATTTACAGATACTACAAATAAACTCATTGTCATCTTTATTGCTCCCAGCATAATCCTCGTGTGCCCAACATAGACAACTTGATCCACCCTTCTTTTTCTCTTGACCTAGAAAAATTGTCTCTCACAGAACAAGCAATCAGTGTCAATGGCGTCACTGTCGTCAAAGCCCTCAAATAAAACACGATTTTCTTTTCCTTCTTTTTCTTCCTTTGCTGTTTCAAGTTCGTTCTTGTATAGGTTTGAAGTCAAAACGACTTAAGATCTTTTTTCCGGTTACTTTTTCGTGTAGTAATCTTTGCTTTAGGGATTGGGACAATATCATGAGGGCTTACAGGAAATGAGGTACTTGGAGTGGAGAGTAAGTTTACAGCAGATAAGGTACTTGGAGTGGAGAGTGGGTTTACAGCAGATGAAGTACTTGGAGTGGAAAATGGGTTCACAGCAGATGATGTACTGGGCTTTGATAAGCCTCCAGAGATAAGAAAAAAGCATTGTTGGGGTCTCCAGAACTTACAGTGAATGTTGCACTGTTGTTACCATAAAATAAGCCTACAGGAAGTGCAACATTGGGTTGAGGGTCTGCAGATCCGCTATCAGTCTTATCAGAAAGAGTTTCCTCTTGACCTTGGATCTGTGACTGCTGATAATCTTCATGCGCCAAAAATTAAGTTAACACTGGTACGTGCTAAAAGCATATGGTACTATGTTAGTAGTTTACGGTATATAAGTCGTGAATAAACGATCAAGTGGGAATAACGCGGGGAAAGCTTATAAAAAATAATATCAGAGTGGCAATGATTGTTAAAAAAGAAAAGGGGGTAGAAATTTGATAACAGATTTTGTTTTCAAAAACGAGCGACAGAATTTAATTGTGTAAAAGATTTTAGTGGAAAAAATGTGATAAATTCGTAATTTTTCGTGGTTTCGGTGATAGTATTTGAATACTGGCCGACCGTGCTTGTAGCGGATTCTGGGAACGGAGATCCGAGTCATATGGGCGATATATGAACCACGGAAAAAATTGCATAGTTTATAGCCTGTTAAGTACAGGGTATGTATAGTTATTTTGCATCTACCTCAGTCTTTTTCGTAATTCGATATTATAGCAACAAGTATTAGGCGGAAAACATACATTAGTTTGGGGAAGCTCGTCTTCTGGAATTCGTCACCGAGTTTGGGTGATTATTTGCGGCAGGTGACAACCGGCAGTTAGTGGATGTCAAACTGACAGTTGTGGGAGAGGATTGACCGGCGAAGCGGGGTTAGTGGATTCCTTAAGCTTCTTAGGGCTGGTCGTTGATATCACAAGTGCAACAACAAAACAGATAAGTAAAATAACGATAATCTGATAATATTTCGCATATAGCTAAAATAAGAACAGTGTGTATCCATTAGAAATATATGGTATAAGTTAAGTGGGGTACCCGGTTCAAATCTTAGTGCTTAAATGAGTGATTGTCCAAATAAATTCATAAAACGATTGTGCTCAATAAAGTTAGCTAAAGGTATTGATTCTTTCATGTTAATTTTGGGAAGGTTCAATCATTGTATTGTAGATATATAGTGAAGTTATAAATTTCTTTACCTATCTCAGTGTGCTTGAGTGAAACTTGTTGGCGCTCACCTTTTAACATCTTAGTAATTAAAGAATTCGCGACGTCTTCCCTGTAGCTAGAGACGGGCCTCAAGTACACTCTTATAGCGATCAATTTTTGAAGTTAAAATATAGAACGCTGACCTAAAGGTAAGTGAAAAGCTAACACACGTCTAAAGTACAATGAGACTGTGGGACTTTTTGAAAGTCAAAATGTAAAACATTTGAAGGGCCGCACGAGAAAGTGTGGCGGGCCGCATGCTCATCCCTGCCCTACACTCTAGAGTCTCCTCCAAATCTTAATAAATCTCCTTAAACCTGAGCCCCTTCATGGAATGACGACGCAATCCTCGTTTATCTCCATTTCTACAAAATTCTCAAACACGATTATCTCAAAAATGCTACAAGCAACTATAAAAGCACTATTCGCAATAAAACTTTCTACACTTATTTGACAGACATGAAAGATAATTTGCACAGCAAAAAATGTTTACTTGTTTCATATCTTCTATCCAAGGCTGACTATACATCAATGTGCTCCCGTATAATACACCAAAATAAAAATTGTAGTAGATATGACATTGGGTAGATAATTCTAACGAGTACCTACTTAAATAATGTGAATAGTAAGAGGAACACCTGTAGTGATAGTGTATTAAACTTGATAATACACAATCCAGGCAGATAACGAATAGTTTCTAAATATTGATAATTCCACATCTAATGTGTAAGAATTTGTAACAGTAATGTGGAATCTCGCCTAAAAGCTTTTTAGTTCTTTACATTGACGTTGCACATAAACTGGTGGAGAAATCATTCTGATAGATTTCTGTCGTTACAATGTTTACATCCATCCGGCGGAACAACTTTACTAAACTTAAATTTCCGACTTTCTTTTAACACCAAAGCGGTTGTTGTCTCCACAAACGGTATGCACATTCATGAAACCTTCCATATAATGAAAGGTGGGTCGCGATTGATTGTAATACTTCGGCATGTTGTGCCGAAGTAATAATTTAATTTGGTTTACTATTTGCAATAAAATGCGTTGCATCGGATTTGGTCATCTATAGTTTGTTTTATAAGATATAGGCATACGGAGGACCAGTACGTTTAGATAACGTCCACTACAAATAAAATTGTAAAAATAAAAATGCCGATGTTTATTATTCAATATATCGTATTGTCAAATGAACATTATACATTCTGTATTAATTAGAAAATTACACACCTTATCCTTTTACAATTATAATACTACAGTACTGATTTTGTAATACAAAACAATATTTCATTGTTTAGAGTAACAGATTAAAACCTAAACCTCTGGTTTAGTAAGTGTCAATGTTCTCATACTCCTGAATAGGCAAAGAGCGCCAAAAATCTGTAGGAGCTACCTCTTTCTGGGAAACCATGTGTATGTCATCCGGTGCATTAACAAGCAAATAAGTAAAGTTATCAGTTTCAGCAACAGGTTGCCAGTCGATGTTCTTCGCCTCTGGCTTTCCATTTCTTGCGAATGAGGTAATTAAATCCACCAATAGTTCTTTGACTATTTCATCAGATTTTGATAATTTTGCAGGTGATTTCTGATACAACAGTACAATATCTGCTGCATGGCAAACCCCATGGTTCGTCAAATCCAGGGCAGATAGTATCACCGATATCTGCTTTGTATTCACATATATATGAATACGTAGGTAAATTAGCCACCTTCGCCTGCATTCGAGAACTTCTTTCAAAATCAAGAGCAAAATATCGGTCTCCAAAGAGAGTAATAGAAATTCCGGCATCATCGTCCGTTATATTTTCTTTTCTAAAATAAAATTGTTTGATCGCTTGTGCAACTACAGGTTTGTCTGCATCGGTAACAGTGTAATTATATTCTAAAGCGTATGGCAAAGCTTCGTTCCACTGTTCATTGAGTTGTTTTAAAGTAGAACCCAAGAAGGTAAATACTACAGATCCTTCTGCCCCAACTAGCGTCATTAACAAAGGAACGTCGTTAACCTTGCCACTGGCTAGTAGCTTATAGGGATGGTCTGTTATAAAAGCAGTATCGGATAGATTTTCAATGACTGGAGCAAAGGGGGCAAGGGGAAGTCCACCAAACGCAAAAAATTTATCCAATTGTAGAATCAACTCTTCTACTGAAGATTTTCCCAAACAATCGATTAATTCTGAAGTTGATAAACTGTCGCAGCCAACATACCCACCCAATTGTCTTGCGCGTACCAAAGGGGCCTTATGTAGGGTCCATGGGGCTAACGCAGTTCCACTATGGGCTATAGCACGATGAAACAACCTTTTAGATTGCGGGGAAAGATAGTGAAAGTGAACGCTAGCCCCACCGGCAAACTCTCCTGTAATCGTAACGCAATCTGGGTTGCCTCCAAATGATTTTATGTGATTTTGAACCTATTTAAGGGCCATAACCTGATCCTTCAACCCATTGTTTCCTGACACAACGTTATCTCCAGTACTTAGGAATCCCAAAATACCCAGGCGGTAATTTATGGATACATAAACCACATTTCTATCCATCATATATCCGGGACCGCCTTCGCTTGCACTGCCTGCCATAAAGGCTCCTCCATGGATATAGACGATGGTATTCAAATTCGCGTTCCGCTTAAGCAGGGCTTGGGGTATATACACATTCAGGTATAAACAGTTTTCTTCGCCATCCACCACACCTTGCCAGTTGAACTGTGAGCACGTATGCGTTGTAGTAGCATTCCAGATACCATCCCAAGGTGTAATGCCTTGCGGTTCTGCGAATCGTAAACTTCCAACGGCTTTGCATATGGGATCCCTTCGAAAGCAGCGAAGGTACGACCTGCATACGACTTTCGATAGTGTCCTGCAATACCCCAAGAGATGTTGTGATGGAGGGATACTCATCTTCTAGTGAAGAAACTATAATAATGCAGAAATATGTAAATATCAGGAATTAGTATAGCAACGATGAATAAGGTGTGCACAGAATGGTAGCAGATGAAATACGAGATTGGGACCCTCAAATGCGATCTATGGTAAAAGGATTAGACAAGAAAAATGAAAACATTTATAATATACAACAATTCACATCTTTTCTGCTTCAAGGTTGGCCTTAAATTTTGATTATTAAGTTGCACGTGAACAGAACCGTAATTTTTATTTAGTTATGTATCCGGTATAACTAAAGGGTCTATATTAAGTGTATGCTTAATCAACGACATTTCACCTTCAACCTTCTTCCTGAGATCACTCCAACTCTCTGCAGCAAAAATGACTGCGGTATCATCCGCAAAAGATATTAGTTGCCCCTTGACATTTACATTTACAAATTTATTAATATAAATAAGAAAAAATATCGGTCCTAAGACCGAGCCTTGAGGTACTCCTGCTTTCACTTTTAATTCCTCAATAAGAGTGCCATTTAGGGATACAATTTTTTTACGATTTGATAGGTAGCTGCCAATTAGTTTTTTAGCATTTTCTCTCATTCCAGTTCTCTCCAATTTAGAGTCGAGTGTGGAGTGACACACAGTATCGAAGGCCTTGCAAGATTCAAGAAAACTGTAATTGCTTTTTTATTATCCCTGGTTCTAATAGATCTTAATATCCCATTCGTCATCCAGGGTTTGATTTTTCATTGTTTGGAAGTAATAGTATTAGTATTTTTTGATAAAATTATATACTATTTTAACTTATTAACTAAAGACTGTAGCACATCTTTCTGTATCATTTACACTTAAAATGTCATCCCAATTTCCAGTTTTCAATTGATCCTTTAATTTCTTATAATCAAATTTGGTACACAACAATTTATTATTATCGCTATTATTGCTCGTTTTTTGATCATTGTCGTTCCTAAGTTTTATTATTAGAGCAGTTGAATAGCGATCACTGATCAGTTATTTCAATTTCAATTATTATCATATGAACCGTATTTATTGTAGATGATCATATTATGTTTTATAAAAATATGGTCTATAGATATTTCTGATATTTCGGCCTCCTTATATATCCCAGTTGGCTTTCTTAAATACGTAGTGAACCCAAACTCAAGAAGCAGCTGCAGATATTCGCTGGTTACAATATTAGTATTTTCAAAAATATTTGTATCCCCAGCAAATACCTCAATACTGACGTATACTTTTCTGCAGAACACTTCTCAGTCTTGTAAAAAATCTTCCGGATTAGTTGATGGTGGTCGATAGATAGCTGACACCCCACAAAGCACTCCATTTCTTTCATAATCAATTCGAAGAAAGGAATAACCAGATGGAGTTTAAATTTTTTGTATATAATGTTTAATATCACTCTTAACATAGATAAGTACCCCATCATTTTGATTAATTAAACTATAAATATAGTAATGATTATACCCACTTAAAGTATATTTATCAATCTCCATCTGTATTTGCCAAGTTTCCGTGAGAATTATTATATCAAATTTTACCTGAATAAATTCTAAAAATATCAAAAAAGAAAAATTTTTTGTTTATGCTTCTTATATTGAAATTGCAAATAGATATTTGATTATTTTGAGAACTGTGAATTTCGGTAAATTTTTTTATATTGCAACTAGTTGTACTCGAAGTGTAACTATTACTTTAATCGAAATCATTATTATAAACATTACAAATTTAGACATAGTTATAATGGTTCTTCCGTGGTATATGTTTGATAATAAAATTAACATTTGTGTACATACTGAAAAGATAATAATAATACCGCATACCAGTGATCTCGTTTCCAAAACACCGAACATTCGCACACTATTCTGCCGCGAATACTGTTCTAAATTTTCCATTTTGCTCGTTAATTGCGCATTTTCTTTTTCAAGACTCACAACACGTGTTTGTAATAAGTCGTATTTCTTCAATATCTTCTCAAACTTATCTTCCAACTTGTTTACTAAAATTTTTGCTACTTTCAACACCAGGTCATCCAGCTTCACTTGGTTTTTAAGGTAATGTTCTACAACAGTTCATGATATCAGATATTTGGCTTTGAGAATAGAATATTATTGCCCGGTGGCTGCTTATTCTGATAGTACATGTAGAGAATCATTTAAAATTTAAAGTATTATAAGACCATATATGTAATTGATTAAGAATCTTCAATTACACAATTAGTGAAACTAGATTCATACTGTTAGGAATCCTAACTCTAGACTATATTGAGAATGGACGTTAGTAATTAATATTATTTAATCTTAGCTTAGTGTCTAACTCAAATGTAATTATGTATAAGGACGAAGTTAGCATCATACTTGTCCTGGGAAAAACGTTCCAAACAGTGTCACAGGTTCTTCCAGAAAAAGGGCCGGACATGAATCGTAAATATTATCGCTTTTACATGCCTCTTTGCTTGGGACCGCTACAATTTGCAGGTTTCCATAATCTAAATAGCTTTTATAAGTTTACCTGTAAAAGCGGTAATTTTGGTGAAGGCAGATCTTAACTGACCTCGGTAGCGGAGAGATTATTTGCAAATAAACATATTTTAAGCTACTGAAGTCTTTAATTTCTCAAGTAGAACTTTAATAAGTGTGACCGCGTAATCAGGATCGCGCTGAAAACCCCATCGTTAGACGTATCGCAACAATACATAGAAATGACTAAAGTTCTAGTTTCTGTTCTTTTTAAATATGGTATGTTTGCGTTTGTATGCGTTTTGTCATATTTTATAACAACTTCATGCAAAAAGATGAGAAGAAAGTATAGATAAAAAGTAGCAGTCTAAAAACTTAGGTTGAAAAAGATACATTAAATAACAATGAAAAAAGCAAACCGGCAAGGTATTAAATTCAAAAGAACTAGTCGAAACTGATAGACATAAAAGGTGGCAGAATGAGGACACTATGAAATCGTAGAGAACTATAAGTGAATACGATACATGGAGCAAGAGAAACTGGAGAACTGGAAGGTGGATAATGGAAAAACAGAGATCGACGAATAATTTCACTGAAGGCTAACAAGTCAGATATAGGTATGAAAAATCCAACTTACCGAATACTAAACTAACCATAAAGATTGTGTAGCGAAAGAGCATTGTGACAGTACTAAAAAATAAGACATTGAACAGTCTTACATATTACTGAGGTAATGCCAGGAATGAGATAAAAGTAATGAGATTAAATTTAATAGAAATGATAACTGTTACTGGTATCGTGAGTGCCAGGAAGTTTAGATTCGTAGAATATTGCTCTCTAGCATAATGCCACGTTTCTGATAAAATCTACATCAGCAAGCAAAGTGGACAACAGAATGGTAAAGGTGTAACATAATTACACCAAGTAATAATCCTGAATGGTATTTAATGGGAGCAATGATTGTGAAATTCCAGCAGAAGGGAAATCGGCGAAGGATGCTAAGGATCTCATTGTAAAGAACTAGATATGCTGTATAGAATATAAGTTTGTCCAACACTTAAAATTTATTTGATGCTGAAAAAACGATGAATATCTTGCAAGTATAGAAATTTGGTACTCAAGATAAGCGTACAGTGATATCTACGAATCAATGATTGCACACAATTGAATTAATTAAGAAAACCAGCAAATGCTAGCGATCTTGTTCGATCACTAAACTAGACAATTGATGGCTGTGCTAAAGCATCAAGAAGATATACAAAAATATGAAAAATCAAAAGCTTTTGCTTAAATTTAACCAACAAAAACATACATAGTTACATGAAATAGAATATAATGGCGATTGGGTCGTTGAAGATATGAAAACACAAATTTGAGGTTTAGAACAGAAAATAGAACTTAAGTCATTTCTATGTATGAATCCAGTTTCAGTAATTGTGTAATTGAAGATTATTAATCAATTACATGGACGGTCCTGTAATCAGGGCCGTAATTAGCCACACTTTTATTGTAGGCAAGCCAACATTTTTGCGCCCTTCAATACACTAACGATACATGTGGCAAAAATACTGATGCTCCTGTTTGACTTCTATATTTATCTCCGTATATTCAAAAATTTCTACAACAGTTTTAATTCAAGTTTTAAAAATAAACAAATAAATGTTAAAATACAAAATACAACACAAATAAAATAAGATAAAACAAAATTATAAAACACATCTCAAATAAAAAAAAAATACAGATTATTATGTAGTCAGTAGAACATTTTACAAATTTCTATATATAAACATGTGATGTACCTGTGTTTCTAAGTAACCGTTCATCGGTACCGATCGGAAGCATTTCACCCAAAATCGGAACGCCACCGCGTCATTTATAACGCAACAATAAGCATATGCTTTTATCAGTGAACGCGAGTTCGAATCCAACTGGCCAAAATGTTTTCTTAATTTCCAAATTCATTTAATTCCCTTGCCAAGTGTTTCAGTTTTATTAGGAGCATTAAGGGTTTTTTACCTGTTTTGAAGATCATAATTTAATCCAGCAAAAGTTGTTTTTCTTGCAGCGCGCTTTCTGTATTAAAGACGTTGAAAACATTTTCTTTTGCGACTTTCCTATGCACAATTGAATTTGAAAATGTAATAGTATACTACTAGATGCTAGGAGAAACTAATAAGACTTTCACTTGAACGTTTGTCGATTTTATACACAAGGCGAAGCCGACTGTAGAAGGACAAACAAGTGATTGATTTAGTTTCTCACGAGTGCTCTATAGCGTTTTGTTCAATCCTGCCACTGATTTTTTGCGTGATATATATAAAAAACAAATAATAATAATAAATAAAATATGCATAAATACGCTATTTAAAGACCCTGAAATAACTTAAACCCTGCATTTTAAAAATTAGTGTAGCGCAAGAGAAGCCGTGGGATCTTTTGTGCATATTCAGTTTGATCAAAAAGTTTAAACAAAAAAATTTGCTATATTACATTCCATTTTACATACGGCAACTTATTTTGTATATAAAATAATTAATATATGCCTTTTCATAGCCATACATACCTATAGATAAATATTGTGCTCCCTGGAAGGACCAGCAGAAGTAGAACCCGCCGTGCAATCGGGCATCCCATTACATTTAAAAACTATTATGTTAATTAAGAATATGGTGATTAGTTTCTAAAAAAGTAGAAAGAAGTGTAATATCCACTACCCATATAGAGTTGAGATAGTAGCCACTACGAATGTAAAGGTTAGTGACACTTTGAATGAATGACTGATTGTGCCCAGGTTTTGTTCTTGGTAGAAATACAAAAGACCAAATAATCTTGTCTAATACCAGATAAAGAAGCTTGATCCGGAAAAAAATAATTTGAACAGGAAATATTCAAAGAAATGGATGCTAGAAACATATTTACTTCATTTGTTGACTATAATTATATAACAAACAGATATTTCTGTAACTTATAAAAGAGAAAATAGTAGGGGGCGCAAGATCCTATGAGTAAGGTGGATGTTCCAAAAATATAAAGCCCAATTCGTGAATTTTTTGAAGATAAACTCTAGAGTTGTGACTCGGCGCATTATCCTGCAAACAAAAAATACTTTTGGCAATCTTCTCCGTCTTTTTTCTACAATTTTTGTCTCAGCTGCTTTACTAAGTTCGCATAATGATTTTTTATGTTCTAAATTTAAAATAGATTTTTACATTCGAAATGTTTCAAGCCAGTTCTACGATTTACCATTATCAAATCGTGTACAGCCTCCACATTTTCAGGGGTGGATACGAAAGTGGACATGTTTTTTTCGTCTTCAACATCAGACATGCCTCTTTTGAAGGAGGTAACGCACTTCTTTATCTTAGAAAAAGAAGGAAATTGATCCCCTGGAGTCTTCTCCAAATCTTAATAAATCCCCTTACACTTGAGTCCCTTCATGTAAAGGTACTTTATGACGATGCAATACTCGTTTATCGCCATTTCTGCAAAACTCTTGAACACGATTATCTCAAAAATGTTACAAGCTACTATAGAAGCCCTATTTACAATAACACTTTGTCCATTTATTTGACAAAATTGAAAAATAATTTTCACCGTAAACTATGTTCATTTGTATCATGTCTTTATCTAAGGCCGTCGCCCTCGGATAATACACCGAAATGTGTACGATTGTATGATAATAAAAATTGTAACCAGGCGCATAAAGCTTGTTGTGTTCATATGGCATAATAGATATGACATTGAGTAGATAATTCTAAGAAGTACCTCCCTACTTAAATAATGTGAATAGCAAGAGGAACACCTGTAGTGATAGTGTATTAAACTTGTCAATGCGCAATTCAAGCAGATAACGAATATCTAGTTTCTAAATATTGATAATTCCACATCTAATGTGTAAGAATTTGTAACGGTAATGGGGTTTTAGGTTATGTGATAAATAGTTACATTGCATAGGCAATACGTTTTTATTGCCAAATTTTACATAGTATATAATAGAAGGTCTAGATGTATTAACAGTCATAAAAATATTTAATCATATCCGGGTTACCACCTTAAGGAAGTAGACAATGCGTTTTCTACAACTATATCTCTGATATCATTTAGTATTAAATGTTGAAATCTTCTTTCACTTAATATAAACACAAGACGGAAAGGTGCAAGCTCCTTAACTATACTACGGCACAGTGTTGGAATGGAGTGGTTTGAAATGCGTCTTTTGGGACGTCTTCTCCGTAAGACACGTTAATTTAGTCTTCCTAAACTGTTAAATGGTTCTTTCATTATGGCATTGGCGCTATCATATTATGTTATCTTATATGTATATGTTCGACGACTTCGGCTAAAAACCACGCAAGGGAGCCAAAACTTAATTATTGCAAAACCTAGATGGAGAAAATCGGTTTAAAATCGAGTCAGTTATTTATTAATATCTACTTTTTGACGTTAGCTTCAACCCAAAATTAGTATCTCTATGCATAATAATGCGTTCAATTTTGTAGGTCGTTAAGACGCCGCAAACAGTACTTGAATCGCGCGACGATGGGTACAGTAGAGTTTTGCCTAATCCTTCTCAAATTCCTCTATAATAAAGTCCAGATAGGAAGGCCCAACAAGATATAAAACTACGGCATCTTGGTTAAAAAACACATCGATTTAGCGATCAGTCCAGCCCAGCTGTAATAGGAATAGCTACGAGGTCTCTAGGCTTAGCCGAAGCCCCTAGTCTGGAACCTAGACCTGTCCGAAGAAGCTGTCCAGAATCGTAAGGTACTTGAGTCCCGAGACCCACGTAGAAAACTTTCTAAAAACACCCGATCCCGAACTCCAAATATCTGAGCATATTTGTGTGCTTTGTTGGTAACAGAACTTATAAATATTGCGTGTTCGTGGCATGTTGGTTACAGCACCTGATTATAACCACTAGAACTACCCTCAAATTGAACCTCGAGATATATTGGATCCAACACTTGACGTTTAATTACCCATCCCTGCGTCTCTGTGGGTCAGTATTCCAAAACTGGACTTCAAAAACGACAGTAACATGCTTCCAGAAAGGTCGCGCCAAACATACAGATTTTTGCATGGGGTCCATCACGTCGATTTGCCGCCAGAATTATTTAAGGGCACGTCCTACCTGTACATGTTTTACTGCGACGTCCCAGGGCAACACCAGAGAAAATCACAGCTTCCGATGAACCGCCTTGCTGGTGTTCGGGCTTTTACAAGGTACAAGTTAAACATATTGCGGCGCTCCGAGGGCTGTCTAGAATCTGTACTGCCCGATTCACCCCCGCGAGGCACAAAAACCAGAGCTGTTTGTTGAAATATAGCAATATTTGTTTTACATTAAATGTAAACAATGCAGCTAACTGGGGCTGTTGTATTTAGTTCGAGAACCGGCCGTTATAGAAAGCAGGGTCTGGCTAATTTTAGGCGGCGACTGTAACGTAGGTTACCAGAAATATACCAAGTATGGTGGGTTGTCGCTCTGTCCGGAGCGAGTTCTGTAGTGTCCACCCGAATGCATTTTATATTCTTGTTTAATATGGTACAAGCATGATATAAATAATCTTAATTATAAAAAAACGTAACTTATAGTTTACAGAACAAATTAATGTAATTGTTCAAAAGTTAACCAGTTGAGCAGAGACTGTGAATAGGGCAGTGAATGTCTATTTTGTGGCATTTCACATTCAAAGGTGACAACGGATAAAAATTTGTATCCGAATCTATCATAACTAAACAAAAATACATCTGGGACCAAGATTCGAACTCGTGACTTTAGATTCGGCAGCCCAATTGTGTCGGTGTAGTTACGAAACCGCTTGACTGCTATTACTGATATCTACAATAGGAATCGCCACGTACAAAGAAAAAGGACTAATCTCGCCCAAAATCTTTTCAGATCTTTACATTAACGTTGCACACAAACTGGCGGAGAAATCATTCTGATAGGTTATGTCAGCGTACATAAATCAAACAAGTAGAGACACTCACTGTTGGTTCCTTTGATGTCAAAATACCGATTTGGATGACCTTGAACGGCTCCTGGGGGTACTTTCCGATGGCACTAACAGATGGCGCCACTATTTTCTCACATATGATTGGTAGCAGAGCTAGCAACTGGCTCTGATTGGTAGAATTTTGTGCTGCCATCTGATAGTCAAGCTTAGAAATACCCCCCGAGTTACTGTCCCAGGCACTCTAGACACGTTTTAACGGAACGAGTGTCTCTACTTGTTTGATGTATGTAAGCTGATTATGTCGTTACAATGTATACATGCATCCAGCCGAACACCTTTACTAAACTTAAATTTTCGACTTGCTTTAACTCCAAAGCGGTTGCTGTTTTCACAAACTTTATGCACATTCATGAAATCTTTCATATAATGTAAGGTTGGTCGAGATTGATTGTAATACTTCGGCAGGTTGTTTGATCGCGTCTGCAACTACAGGTTTGTCTGCATTGGTAACAGTGTAATTATATTCTAAAACGTAGAGCAAAGCTTCGTTTCACTGTTCATTGAGTTGTTTTAAAGTAGAGCCCAAGAACGTAAATATTACAGATCCTTCTGCTCCAACTAGCGTCATTCATAAAAGAACATCGTTAACCTCGCCATTGGCTAGTAGTTTCTAAGAATGGTCTGTTATAAAAGCAGTATCGGACATTTTCAACTGCTGGAGCAAAGTGAGCAAGGGGGAGTCCACCAAACGCAAAAAATTTATCCAAATGTTGAATCAACTCTTTTGCTGTAGTTCATTAACTGTCGCAGCCAACATATCCACCAAATGGTCTTAAACGTTCTAAAGTGTGTTAAGAACAAGTTCGCAAATCAAGTACTTTAGCTCAAATCCTAGCATTTTTACGAGTCATGCAAGTTAAATTCGCAATTTAGTAATGTATTCCATATTTATTTCCCATACGAAAGTTATTTCCGATTCATTTAAGCCCAAATCTTTAGCTTGGTAATGTTATCAAAACTTGACCTGCTGCAAGCAGTATAGTTTCTTTGTTCGTTAAATTCTCAGTAAACCGCTTGACAAAGAACTTTTGTTCGGCCGTTGAGTTCTGCATGAATGGTGTCATCTTGCCATTATCACGTCTTAAGTGGTTCTTGACGCCGAACAGGCGGATGTAATTTTACGTGTGAACCCCCTGGTTAAGTAAAGTTGTTTCATCATTTCGATCAGTCGTATTTTTAAACCTAACGAGTGGAACAAGGAAGTAGATAAGCCGCGTCTGCGCTTGGTCATTTTCGCGCCTGTATCTTCGGCAGGAGCTTGACTTAGAGTGGAGCCCGCAAGATGTGATGGTCACGTTTGGTCTGCGGTCGGCGTCGATCTGCTGAATCCGCGTAAAAAGTTTAATGTCGAAATTAGCGAAGCTGCATTGTGGCTATCACCGGATTAAGTGATTAAGTAACGTACTGGTGAATGTTTAGTTGAGTTTTCTTTACCGAGGCAATTCTAATTTACACGTGATGCGGATTTTTAAAGTGAGAACTCTTCCTGTGCTAAACTCGCCTTTGGAAAAGAGCCCCGAATGTCGTATCGAATTTGCCTGTTGTGGGCGGGACTTTCAACCCTGGTTACGGGGGGGTCTAATATAGTTACGCTTGTTCGAGTATCGCCCCGATGCAGTTACCTGTCGTTCCTTTTGTTTCGTTTTTGAGGCAGTAACTGAGGTACAGCATGCAGCTGGAGTTGGACATCAATATAGAGCATCTGAATTTCTACATCAGGTATTTGTCAGTTAATAATAGTTGTGACGTATAGAAATTTACAGTGAAGTGATTTTGAAGTGTTTTCTTGGCTGTCAGGCCTTTGTTTATTTCAAATTCAAAATGTTGAACAGAAACTACAGTCTTGAAGTGAATTTTTACCGTACCGTCAAGCTTCTTTGTTGATATGTTGTTTTGCATTGTAAAGTCATGTAAAAATTGTCGCTGCGACACTATTTGAGTGATTGTTAATAATTTTTGACCATGTAACGTAGTCCCTTTGGGCCAAATTTAAAGTTATTACTGTTTGAACTGTAGTCATATTGATTGTTGGCATTTTTGGTTACTTGTGTTTAGTTTAAATTATTGCATTTCTAACCTGACTAACCTTTCCAATCCTACGAAGTAATTATTGTAACGTCCATTGTTACTCTTAATTTGTTTTTATTTTTTCAATAGAGTTTATTGCTAATTATTGACGTTTTTCATTGGTGTTTGTATGCATAGTTGTGTTCTGTTTTAATGTATAGGAATTCAGATAGTTGTAAGCAGTCTACGTTGATGCCATGTAAGGTAAGTTCAATTTTAGCTGTGACGTCGTTGCCTCACGTTGTGCCAAGGTAGAAGTAGCCAGGTGGATTACCTACTTCCACTTTCAAGTAATTTCACCTGTGATCTGACACTGGGCGGACATTTTGTGCTTTGACAGATTGTGTATATTAGACTAACGTCGCGTATTTGAACTACTGATTTAGAATTGCTAGATATAGTAAAATTCAGATCATTTTTATAGTCAACTTTTCAACCGAACCTGAGAAGAGCTTCTGTTTTCTCATTGAGCTAGCGTAATAAATAATTGCAATTAAATAAAATAGAAAGAGGGGCATACAACCATTTATTTGAGTAATTGAGTGTTACATTTCATTTTTAATCAGCCAAAGTATACTCACAGATACAACTTAGAGCTTAGAGAGCTTCCTTTGCATATTTATAGGCGTCGCAACGTGAAGCATATTACACTCGTTGCAATACATAGAAATTACTAAAGTTCTATTTTCTGTTCTAAACCTCAGTCACTAGCATTTGGTGTTTTTCTTAATTAATTTAATTGTGTGCAATCATTGATTCGTAGATATCACTGTAAGCTTATCGTATCTAATTTTAAGTTTTTAAAAAATTTATATTTTATACAGTATTTCTAATTTCCTATAAAGAGATCCTTAGCACTCTTCGCTGATTTCCGTACTGCTGAAATTTCACAATCATTGCATCCATTAAATACCATTCAGAACGGTTACTCTTGGTGTAATTATGTTACACCTTTATAATTCTGCTGTCCACTTTGCTCACTGATGTTGATTTTGTGAGAAATGTGGCATCATACTGGAGAGCAATATTCTACGAATCTAAACTTCCTGACGAGCGATACCGGTAACAGTTATCATTTCGATTAAATTTAATCTCATAACTTTTATCTCATTCCTGGCATTACCTCAGTAATATGTAAGATTGTTCAATGTCTTATTTTTAATACGGTCACAATGCTTTTTCGCTACACAATCTTTATTGTTGGTTTAGTATTTGGTAAGTTGGATTTTTGATATCCCTATATCTAACTTTTTAGCTTTCAGCGAAATTATTCACAGATCTCTGTTTTTCCATTATTCCCCTTTCAGTTCTCCAGTTGCTCTTGTTCCATTTATCGTATACACTAATAGTTCTCTACTTTTTCATAGTTTTCTCATTCTGCGACCTTTTATGTCTATCTGCTTCGATTAGTTCCTTTAGAATTTAATACCGCGTCGGTTTGCTTTTTTCATTGATATTTAATGTATCTTTTTCAACCTTAGTATTTAGGTTGCTACTTTTTATCTATACTTCCTTCTCATATTTTTTGCATGAAGTTGTTATAAAATATGACAAAACGCATACAAACGCAAAGTTACCGTATTTAGGCAGAACAGAAAATAGAACTTTAGTAATTTCTATGTATGAATCCAGTTGTGTAATTGAAGATTCTTATTCAATTACATGGAAGCTCTTATAATACTTTAAAGTTTCAAACTTACATGTAATATCAGAATAAGCAGTCCATCTGGCAATAATATTTTATTCTGTCAAATAACATAAAATTTGTTGAAGGTTATATATCGTAGGTTATACAAAACAATAAAAATTACGGTTCTGTTCACGTGCAACTTAATAATAAGAAATCAAGGCAACCTTCAGGCAGAAAAGGTGTGAACTTATTATATGAATTGTATATTATAAATGTTTTCGTTTTTCTTGTCTAATTCTTTTACAATGGATCGCATTTGGGTGTCCCAATCTTATATTTCATCCGCTACCCTTCGGGGTACACTTCATTTATCGTTGCTATACTAATCCGTAATATTTACATATTTCTGCATTATTATAGTTTCTTCACTAGAAGATGAGTATCCCTCCATCACAACATCTCTTGGGGATATTGTAGGATACTATCGGAAGTCGTATGGAGGTCGTACATTCGCTGCTTTCGAAGGGATCCCATATGCAAAGCCCCCCGTTGGAAGTTTACGATTCGTAGAACCGCAAGACATTGAACCCTGGGATGGTATCTGGAATGCTACTACAACGCATAGGTGCTCACAGTTCAACTGGCAAGGTGTGGTGGATGGAGAGGAAAACTGTTTATACCTGAATGTGTATGTACCCCAAACCCTGCTTAAGCGGGAGGCAAATCTGGATACCATCGTCTATACCCATGGAGGAGCCTTTATGAGAGGCAGCGCAAGCGATGGCGGTCCTGGATATATGATGGATAGAAATGTGGTTTACGTATCCATAAACTACCGAGTGGGTATTTTGGAATTTCTAAGTACTGGAGATAACGTTGTGTCAGGAAACAATGGATTGAAAGATCAGGTTATGGCCCTTAAATGGGTTCAAAATCACATAAAATCATTTGGAGGCAACCCAGATTGCGTTACGATTACAGGAGAGTCTGCCGGTGGGGCCAGCGTTCACTTTCACTATCTTTCCCCGCAATCTAAAGGGTTGTTTATCGTGCTATAGCCCATAGTGGAACTGCGTTAGCCCCATGGACCCTACATAAGGCCCCTTTGGAACGCGCAAGACAATTGGGTGGTTATATTGGCTGCGACAGTTTATCAACTACAGAATTAATCGATTGTTTGAGAAACTCTTCAGTAGAAGAGTTGATTCTACAATTGGAACGAAGCTTTGCCATACGCTTTAGAATATAATTACACTGTTACCGATGCAGACAAACCTGTAGTTGCAGACGCGATCAAACAATTTTATTTTAGAAAAGAAAATATAACGGACGATGATGCCGGAATTGCCATTAATCTCTTTGGAGACCGATATTTTGCTCTTGATTTCGAAAGGAGTTCTCGAATGCAAGCGAAGGTAGCTAATTCGCCTACGTATTCATATATATATGAATACAAAGCAGATATCGGTGATACTATCTGCCCTCGATTTAACGAATCGTATGGGGTTTGCCATGTAGCAGATATTGTACTGTTGTATCAAATATCACCTTCAAAATTATCAAAATCTGATGAAATCGTCAAAGAAAAATTGATGGATTTAATTACCTCATTTGCAAAAAATGGAAAGCCAGAGGCGGAAAACATCGACTGGCAACCTGTTGCTGAAGCTGGTAATTTTACTTATTTACTTGTTAATGCACCGGACGATATACACATGGTTTCCCAAAAAGAAGTAGCTCCTACGAATTTTTGGCGCTCTTTGCCGATTCAGGAGTATGAGAAAATCGACACTTACTAAACCAGAGGTTTAGGTTTTAATCTGTTACTCCAAACAGTGAAAGAATGTCTTGTATTACAAAATTAATACATACTGTAGTATTATAAGTATAATATGACAAGATGTGTAATTTTCTTATTTATTCAGAATGTATAATGTTCCTTTGATAATATATTGTATTACATTGGCATTTCTATCTTCAAAATTTTATTTGTAGTAGACGATGTCAAAACGTACTGGTTCTCCGTATGCCTATATCTTATAAAACAAAATATTGCCATGTTTAAATGACCAAATCAGATGCAACGCATTTTATTGCAAGCACAAAATTAAGTTATAACTTCGGCACAATCTGCCGAAGTATTACAATCAATCGCGGCCAACCCTACATTATATGAAAGGTTTCATGAATGTGCATAGCGTTTGTGAAGACAGCAACCGCTTTGAAGTTAGGAGAAAGTCGAAAATTTAAGTTTAGTAAAGGTGTTCCGCCGAATGGATGTAAACACTTAACGAAATAATCAATCAGAATGAGTTCTCCGCCAGTTTGTGTGCAACGTTAATGTTAAGAACTGAAAAGCTTTTAGGCGAGATTGGTTATTTTTCTTTGGATGTGGCGATTCCCATTACGGTTATCATTAATTGCCGTCAAGCGTTTGCGTAACTACACCGACAGAATAGGGCAATTGTATAAAGCTGGCTGCTGAGCCTAAGGTCACTAGTTCAAATCTTGGTTCCGGATGTATTTTTGTGTAATTATGATAGATTCGGATACAATTTTTTTTCGTTGTCACCTTTGAATGTGAAATGCCATTCACATTCACTGCCTTATTCGCAGTATCTTCTGAAGTTTGTAGCTCTCAACAAGTAATGCACACTCTCGATTGGATAACTTTTGCACAATTACATTTGTTCTGCAAACTACAAGTTAAGTTTTCTTACAATTAAAATTATTTATACAATGCCTGTACCATATTAAATAAGAATATAAAATGCATTCGGGCGGACGCTACAGAACTCGCCCTGGACAGAGCGGCAACCCACCATACTTGGTATATTTCTGGTAGCCCGTGGTACGGTCGCCGTCTAAAATTGGTC
This sequence comes from Agriotes lineatus, assembly GCA_940337035.1. NCBI lineage: Eukaryota > Metazoa > Arthropoda > Insecta > Coleoptera > Elateridae > Agriotes > Agriotes lineatus. Next base: position 48,388 of record CALNHX010005370.1, on the reverse strand, counting down.
AAACGCTGCGTTCTATAACGGCCGGTTCTCGAACTAAATAAATCACTGACTTGATTTTAAACCGATTTCTTCCGTTTAGGTTTTGCAATAATTAAGTCTTGGCTCCCTTGCAAATTTTTTTGTCGTATCGTCGAACATATACTGCAATGACACTCTACTCTAATTAGTGATAATAAATAAATAATAAGGGATATCACCACAAACACAAATCATTATTAGTTTAGTTTTAATAAAGAATTCAATATGTTGTCAATCTCAGGACTTATTAAAAATGTATACTGTGTATTTTATTTACTAATAAAATAAATTGTTTATTGCTTTTTCTACTTTATTTATTGGCAGTCAAATTTAAAAATAAACGCTCCCGTCTAGCATGAGAAAACTCTGTTCAAGGGTTGGGTTGTAACATCCTGTATAATATTTACCATTGAGTATAATTTTTGCACGAGCATGGCAAACGTCCAGAAATTCCGATCTGATCTCTAAATGTACGGGTATAACACAAATGGATGATCGCCCAAAATTAGCGTAATTGAATTAAAAATTTTCCAACAAGCAACCAATTTCGAGTCAGGTAGTATAGCAATGCAAATAATTATGACGTAATACTGCTAACTAGTTTTGTTTTCTTGGCGTCACAGCAAAGCGACGCTGAGATCTGGCAATTGTTTAACTTCCTGCAACTCGATCCAAATCTGCCTCCAACCTCAAAATCTAGAGACGCTATCGCAATAAAATCCTTCTGCAACGAAGCTGGGAACTGGAATCTCTCTCTAAGCCTCATACAATGTCTATTTCTGAAAGACCTTCGCAACTGCTTTCCTGTTGAAATTTACTTTGAACGTGGAGCTTCGTTGCTGGTTCACAAAATTAAAGGACGCTACGGCTCCAATTAATCTTCTGAAGGTTTTCTGCTACTGCTTTCTGCATATAAGGCTTAAGGAAGGTCTCCTCCACACGTACCACACAAAATTCCAGCTGGCCGATGCCCGAAAGTAGTCGAAAACTTGGCTCGATGTCGGACACACTTGACCAAACTTTGCAGAGCAATTCCCTATTTACTGGGAGATTCTGGCACGATAAAACTTTTCACAAAGGCACTCTGCAAACTGGTGATTAAATAAAAAACTTTTCGACTCTAACAAATAACTTCTATACACTGCTCAACAAAATTATCGCATCACTCAATATTTATAGTTGCAACTATTTCTTATTTCTGTTTAAACCTGTGGCATTAATAGTAGTTTGCATTTTTCTGGCTAAACTATAAAAGAAGTTTCTCACTGACTCCAGCTGTAAATTGTTCCGTTCTTCAGTCAACGCCCTACCAAGGTCTGCAAGTGAAGCAGGAGCGACTCTTCTTTGTCTGATTCGCCTTCCAATCATGTCCCATACATGCTCGATGATGTTAAGATCTGCTTTACAAGCTGGTCAGTCCACGAATGGAATTCCGGTATTACGAAGATACTGGAGCGAAACGCGAGCCACGTGGGGCCTAGCATTATCTTGCATTAGTACAAAGTTATCCCCAATAAAAGGAGCAAATGGCATTACATGTTGCTCTAAAATCTTCGCCACATATCTGTTTGCTGTTATTGAACCTCTATTCACCACCACTAACTCTGTACGAGCGTTCAAATAAATTCCGCCCTATACCATTACTGAACCACTTCTAAGACTCGTAGTTGGAAGAATGTTTCCTGGATCATACCGTTCTCCCATGCGACGCCACACATTAATACGTAAATCAGACGATGTTCAGCAAAATCTTGACTCGTCTATGAAAAGTGCCTGGCTCCAGTCGTTAATAACCCAATTAATGTGTTCACGAGCAAACGTTAACATGGCTACACGGTGTGTTTTGATTAACCGGGGTCCAGTAGCAAACTTCCTAGGCCTCAATCCTATATCCCTCAATCGTCTTCTAACTGTTTGATCACTTATTCTTACTAGTCGTACGTCAGCAAGCTGATTTTGAGTATATCTTGCCGTCACAAAACGTTGATGAAGATCACTCATTCGAATAAATCTGTCGTCTTTTTCGGACGTGACCCTCTTTCGGCCTTGTCTTTGTCGGCGTACATATGCTTTAGTCTCTCTGTATCTTCTGGCTGTTCTAGATACGGAAGATTGCTGAACTGCACACATACCAGCCACATATCTCTGACTATGACCTTCTTGGAGGAGAGTAACAATTCAAACCACTTGTTCATTGCTTACATGTTTCTGTTGACGATGAGCATCCATTACTGACAAAAATTAAATGCACCTTACACAACAATCACCTCAAACTATCGATTACTCACACAAGAATGGGCTAGAATGAGCTTTGTTACTGATTATCATATGTTGATGTACAAACCATCAAAGCCTCCTATTTTTATATTTCAGACAATGAAAATTCAAGGTTAGACATCAATCTCATATCAAAAATAATTAAATCCATTTTTTATAAAGAAAATTCTATTTTGATAAGGTGATGCGATAATTTTGTTGAGCAGTGTATAAAAAAATATACAATTTCAGGGAGCCAATCTTGTACACAGCTATTTCTTTTATGGTTTGGGTTAACAACCACAACAAACAAACATCAAGTATCTTAGCAACTAATTACAACTGTAAGTTTTGATACAATGTTATCTAAAAACTATACTGTTTTTTAATAATTGTCAATTCGGAGCACTTTATAACCTTAAATCTCTACTTTTTACACTTTAGTTTTAAATAGCACTGTTTCACAGTTTTATTAGCACTGCACTATTGTTTGCCTTCTAATGTAGGTTGTCTGTTCATGCTCTTTGCATTCTAAGCTTTATTACACGGCTTTCGTTACCTTTCAGTTGCGTTAGTGATCGTTGGCCTCGTAATTAAAACACTAACGCATCATATAACTTTCGTAACGCTTCGAACATTTCTATATCAATGTAAATTCACATTCTTGTTTTGACTTTACAATATTAACTCTGTCAGTCCACATAAATTAAGAACATTTGCCATAACGAGCACATTTCATGAAAATTAATTTAAACGTAACCCTTTCGATATTGCTTGATGTAATGCTAACCTTTGTCAATCAAATTATAGTTACTGTTAATCGTATCTTGTGCATTTATCAGTATATAATACTGACTTTAATGTTACAATAAACAAAATAGCAATTCTGGGCTTATTTGAATTTTTCTTTCATTTTCGTGTCTTCGTTATGCAGAATTGTTGTGAGCATCAAACCATTACAATACATATAAGATGACACAATATGATAGCGGCCATACCATAATGAGAGCACCATTTTAACAGTTTAGAAAGACTAAATTAATGTGTCTTATTGAGAAGAAGTCCCGAAAAGCGCATGGCAAATCACTCCATTCCAACACTGTACCGTGGTATCTTTAAGGAGCATGCACTTTCAGCATTTAATACGAAATGATAGCAGAGACATAGTTGTAGTTGTTATTATAATTATACTATATAAAATTTAGCAATAAAAATGTATTGCTTCTGTAATGCAATTATTTATTACATAACCGGAAACCCCTTTACCGTTACAAATTTTTACACATTAAATGTGGAATTATCAATATTTAGAAACTATTCGTTATCTGCCTGGATTGTGTATTGTGAAGTTTAAAACACTATCACTACAGGTGTTCCTTTTGCTATTCACATTATTTAAGTAGGTACTCGTTAGAATTATCTACCCAATGTCATATATCTAATATGCCATATGAAGACAACCAGCTTTATGCGCCTGGGTACAATTTTTATTATGATACAATCTTACACATTTCGGTGTATTATGCGAGGGCGCATTGATGTATAGTCGGCCTTGGATGGAAGACATGAAATAAATGAACATTGCTTACCGTAAAAATTATCTTTCATGTCTGTCAAATGCTTCTATAGTAGTCTGTAGCATTTTGGATAGCTCGAGATTTTTGCAGAAATGCAGATAAACGAGTATTGCGTCGTTATAAAGTACCTTTACACTTTTGAATTTATTGCCGTATTTTTTCTAAATTTCAGTTTTTTCTTGTAAAACAAATAATTTCAGCAAGCTGCATTAACATTTAGTATACATGCCGAGTGGAAATCTTGAGGAGTGGACACCTTCGACTATGGCATTTAAGCAAAACATCTTTTATACATGTCATAAAAAAAACAGGGTTTGCCTTCCATGATGTATATTATAAATTTCAAATGTTTTACATTCCCTGAGCATAAACGCATGTACGGTGCTTCAATACGAGCATTCATTTTCGGTTAGCAGCAACTCTGGAAACATTGGGAATTAAAATGTGATAATTTGTTTCTATAGGTTGTTGAATGTGGAAAACTAAAATACTTTCTACTTTCTTCTACTTCTGCGTTTGGCTATATATTCGTCTTTTCTGATTTTGAAGACGTTGGAGAAGAAACTTGTTTTGACTGTTATTTTTTAAGTGATGTTAATAGTATAATAGTATAGCGTTCCATAACAAGCGTCTGTAGGCTTTAACCTTCAAACATAATATAATTTTCTTTCAAATTCATAATTAGACGTATGAGTTGCTAAGGTGTTTACAACACACCTAAGTAAGCTAGCTTATAGTAAACGAAAGTGCCAGTTGATGAGGTGCTTGTAATGCTCAAAGATCTTTTGCCTACAGACCAAGTTGAACTGGTTCGAATATGCTTGAAAACACTTACTTCAGTTGGAAGAACAAAATATACGAAGGGGCGTCTATGGGCTTACCGCTATTACTTGTTATTGCTAATATTTACATAAAGGCATTTGAAACTAAGGCTCTTAAATAAGCGCAATTAAAATCGACTTGCTGGGTTAGATATGTAAATGATACCTTTGTCATCTGGTCACACGGACGCCAGACATTGATTCTGTTTCTAAAACACCAGAATTCTGTACATCCCAACATACAATTCACAATGGAAGTAGAGGAAAATGGCAGTATTCCGTTTCTAGACGTTCTGGTAGAACGTAAATCAAATGGTAGTTTAGGACATGCAGTCTATAGAAAGAAAACACACACGGACAGATATCTAAATGCTGACTCACACCATCATCTAATGCATACGCGCCATACGAAAAGCATTAGACAAGACTATGACGAAAAAGGCTAAAGAAAAATCCGCACCTCTGGATTCTGGATTCTGGATTTTGGATTAAAAATGGAGGGTGAGTTACCTCACATGCACTTAGGCCGCATTAAGTGGGCCCATTGTGCTACCTCCCAGCAGCTCTCCAAGTTGGGTATCACTCAAGCCATCCAATCCTTTGAATGTACTTAAGGACAACCGCAACTGGAGTGTTGCTAATTCTGACCATATCGGGCCAGAAGTCCCCCAACATGGATCCTCTGACTCTTGCGAGAGCTGGACAGTGGCACAGAACGTGTTCTGCTGTCTCGTCATCCTCGTTGCATCCGCGACAGTTTGGGCTGTCCACTAGTCCCATCCTGTGCATATGTTTGTTTAGAGTGCAGTGTCCAGATAGGATACCCACGACTAATCGAAGGTTTCTTCGCACCTCTAGAAGGCTTAGTATTTTTACCTTTGGTTAAAAGCTCGACTGATAAGATAGTAAGTGTCCTGAAACGATGTAACGTTGAACCTGTGTTTACGACCAATGACACATTGGGTAACAGTTTCAGATCAGTAAAATAAAAAATTCTTAGTTTAAAAACCGCTGGCGTATATCACATTTCTTGCTCTTGCGGCTCGAATTACATTGGACAGACTGGTAGTTTTATTAAACTAAGACTTCAAGAACATAAAGGCGATTGCAAATACAAACGCATTACAACATGAGCCGTAGCTAAGCATACATTTACAAATGGGCACACCTTAGAATTTGAGCACGCCAGAGTACTTGCCAGAAAACCGCACTATTTCCCACGAGTGATACGTGAAGCTATAGAAATAGAAAAACATCCGAATAATATAAACAGGGAAGATGGCTTTAAGTTTAGTAAAAAGTAGACTCCTGTGATACACGATCTAAAGCATTACAATCACTGCGCGTCAGACGGCCAGGCATTACGGTTTCAAACTGCATTGCACTTGAACGACCAGTGGTCATCTGACTTTTGAAGAATAAACACGCTGCATGTACTTCGTTATATTTGAAAGTGTCGAGTGCCATACCTTGATAAGTGCAACTAAGGGCAACAACTTAGAGTGATATCAAAATAAAAATACACACATCAAACCATTCTACGAAACTGCACGTGCAATTGGCTACTTTATTCTATATGTAAGCATGCTAATTCATGTTTCCAACTGAAAACGACTTCGGCCCTGGACAACAATAAATTCCCAAACCGCTCCGGAAAATTAGGGATTTACATTTAACTTTCCTAATACTCCAAGATTCCATAACGCACAACAACGAAGCCAATACGGCTTAATCAATCCCCACGCAATCTCATATCAGCAGGTAAGGCAACTCATCACAAACCATAAAACACTTAAAGCAGCAAACTCTGACAAACATCAAAACACATACACAAGAGAAGATAAAAAGGTATCCGATGATGACACAAATTTAGCAGACATGAGCGATGAAGACAGCCAAGAAAATTCATCAAAAGCTACACATGAATGGCAAACAATAAAAAAAAGGAAAAGAGATTCCCAGCCAAACTTCAACACCCAACCACCTGACCAAACAATTACTTCTAACAGATATGTAATACTTTCACAAGCAGGATGTGACAACAACAATCTCGAAGAAAGCTCCAGTAGTCAACAACCAACAGTTTCTAAACCTCCACCAGTATATATTTATGGAGTAAATAATTACACTTAGATGATTAATTACAATAGAAAAAGAACAATGCTACACAACAGCATTAGACAATGACATAATCAAAGTTCATACTCGAACTATAGACACTTACAGGAAACCTACGGCACACCTTAGAGACGATAGTATAGTTTATAGTACCTACATCACACGTACCAACTCAAAGAAGAAAGAGCATACAGAGTAGCCAGTCGTAATCTTCATCACACCATTCCAACCCAACCTATCAAAGACGAGCTAGCTGAACATGGGCGCATAGTGCGTAACATTATAAATGTACGTCACAAGGTAACCAAGCTGCCACTACCGCTGTTTATGGTTGATTTAGAACCCAAAGAAAATAATAAAAATATATTTGACGTAAAATACTTAACTATTCTTAAGGTCGTGATTGAACCGCGCAGGAAGAAAACTACTACACCACAATGCACGCGCTGTCAAAGCTATAGTCATATTAAAACATATTGCTATAAGCCCTTTAACTGCGTAAAATGCGGTGGGGACCACAGAACTTCCGCTTGTAAGAAACTTTCAGACGCGCTAGCCAGGTGTACCTATGTAGAGAAAGTCATCCGGCTAACTATAAACTCTGTACGGTGTACAAAGACTTTGAACGATCTCCAAATATATTATTTAGAACAATAGTAAATAAAACATACACAAAACAGGCATTTCCAAACATAAACGAATTTTCTCTCCTCAATAACCAAGCCAACAACACAAATAGTGAATTAATACGTTACCCTTAAAACGCAGGAACGTATCAACAAGCAGTCGTTGTAAGAAGCAATAAGTTGCCGATCAATGAACAACAAATAAATGTTAATGCTCTCTAGTTTTCTGGCAGAACTCAAAGCCATGTTTTCACATCTAATAAGCCAAAATGGCATGATATTATGTCTACAGTAATCAATAAAATAGTCTAAAAATGGCGACTTCAATACGTATTGGTATTTGGAACGCCAATGGCATTATCAATCACATTCCAGGAGTAATAACATTGTTGCAACTGCAAAAAATTGACAACCTATTAATATCGGAAATCCATGCAACTACAAGAACAGCAATTAAAATACCACATTTTACTATTTATCTTGCTAATCATTCAGATGGTCCAGATGGTCGTCTAGAGATGCGCAGCGTAGCGTATTAGGTCCACTGCTATACCTCTATACATCGGATACACAAACTACAGACAATACTGTACTTGCCAAATTCGCGGACGACACAGACACCCTGTCAGTAAATAGATTACCTGAAATAGTAGCAAAACATATCCAAGGACATCTAAACTAACAAACTGGTAAAATACCTCGGGATGCGCCTCGACCAAAAACTCACATGGCGTATGAACCGAATGCGAATCGAAGCGAAAAGAAAACAGCTACAGCTAAGACTTAAACACATGACCTGGCTAACTTGAAGACGTTCACAGCTTTCACTATCAAACAAAATACTCAAATACAAAATCATACTGAAGCCCATATAGACCTATGGAATCCAGCTCTGGGGATGCGCCAAGGCGTCACACACTAAAATTTTACAGAAATTTCAATCCAATTCCCTCCGAATGCTAGCCAACGCCCCTTGGTATGTTACTAATGAAACCCTCCATAACGACTTGAGAGTCTCGTATATAGCTAGCGAAATTAGGAGACTTTCAACCGTATACAACAGCAATCTACCAGGACATCCTAACAACTTCATCGAGCAACTCACCAACCGACCAGCCGTTACAAGACGGTTAAAGCGACAATAACCACTCGATCTAGTACTGCAACATAACCAAGACTGATGCAAACTCTACATTGCTAATAGCGCTGGCTAAGGCTCCCCTCAGGACATTTACATCTTTATAAGATTTACTCAAAACTCAAAATATCCCGAAGAGCAGATTGTAAATATGCAGTTTGAAATAAATTAAGAAAACTTGAACGACCAATCAATATAAATAGATCCACATCGACCTGATTATGAAAGCTGCTAGGTTTTGCAAAACGTTAATCAATATGGGTGCACAAACAGCAGCAAAGCCAAATCTGCCTACGTATCCTCGTTATCAAGATACTCAAGAAACACGAGCCACCAAAGCGCATAACCATCGTGAGGATCCATACTCAAGTTCACAATGTGCAAGGTACATTATGCCAGAAAATACTGGGCGTTCATCTACAAAGACTACGCGGTCTAATCCGAAATTCCTTTTTAACAAGAATAATTCGAAAGCCTCAGATACTATAGATCAAAGAACATTATTGAAGTTGTTCTTTGTCGAATGGCATTTAATTGTAAAAAAATATTATATTCCCGGACTAAGCACGAAAACAAACTGCTGTTTTGCCTACAAAAATGTTATTTAATGTTACCACCTCATATTTAAATAATGTAGCAAAGTAACTCAGGTGTATAGCATAAAACACCTGCCATTAGAAATAACACACCTGCCTACTTTTCCTGTCGAGGCACGCCCGTTGTGATTTCATTCCTAAGTAGGCCCATTTGAAAACAGTCGAATCGCTCGATTATTGATTTTTGACGAAGCGCACTTGCGGATTTAAATTCATGGAGTAGGCTGAAACCGCTCTAGTATTAAACAAACGAAAACTGCTAGCGCGTTGTTTTTTTTGCGAAAGGCCGCAAACAGCTTGGTAAGAATGTCTCTTCTAGTTCAATTTTGAATTCTAATTTCAATATTTAGACCAGCTCCCATGCGGTCTCCTTAAGGGTTATTCTACAGTTGCTAAAGAATAACAAGGCCTCCTGTTTTTCGCTTTAACGTGCAAGCTGGTCAGAAATTCCAGCATACCTAGGCCGCTCTCTTTGATAGCGGCGTCCTTGGATTCTATGAATTAAGCAGCCAAATTCGGTTTAGAAGTCTTCTTGAACAAGATGCAACATACCAGGATTCTTTCTCACGATTGCTGGACCTGACAACGAACCGAATTGTAAGTGTATGTACTTCTCAGCGATTTTTATCGACAAAGGTACAAGCCGCAACTATACTCAGTCCTTACTAAGGCATTAGAAATTAAAATTGAAGCGTGTTGAATTACTCTTTTATTCAACTAATTATTAGCGCTAAAAAGCAAGTATTCATTGTTTCCAAATTGCTGAAATAAGTACGTACCTAGAAACTCACATCCGCAGCGTCTTTTGGGCGTCGTGCACATATGTCAATTGCTCTGTCACAGGTGGATACCCTCAGTTGTAATCCGAGCTATAATTTCCTATTTGCGACTTAAATACTTGGAAGTTGAATCCTATTTATGGTTTATGTATTTGTTAGGCAATTTTCCTACAAACCTAAGTTGCTGTCACTTTAACGTTCATGGCTTATGTATATAATTCATATGTTACTGCGATTTTTGGATTTGATTAAATACCCCTATTGCTGTTAATAGTTATTATCTTCATCCGTGTTGTTATACCGTCTTAACCAAATTAATTTTAGTATCGTTAAGAGCTTCATTACCGCACTCAGTGCGGTAATGGACAGATATAACCGCACTCAGTGCGGTAATGAATACTACCGCACTCTTTTTATACAGTGAACCAGAGTTTATTGATGAAGATAAAATATTGAACAATACACGTTTGCTTATGGCACACAACGAAACTCGTTTGATTGCTGCAAAACTCGGCTCACCGCCTCGTTTTGGCAATCAAACTCGTTTCGTTAAGATGCTCATAATCAAACTTATATCGTTAATATCTATATAGGTGTGCAGCGAAGCACTAAAGGTAGGTGGTGTGTTATTAATTAGCTAGTTTTTTTATGTTGTGAGTAACGACATGGCCCCCAAATTTTCATAATCCTACTGTTCGTTTTAAAGCCCGAAGCATTTTATTGCCTAGTCTTTACACGAAGCCATATTCTGCCGAGAATTACAAGAGTTACCCCAGGCCATGACCATACTTCGTCTAAGGAAGCGGTACGCGGGTAAAAGTAAAACCGCTCAAAGTAGCCAATGTTTCAAGCATCATATCTACTACGTATGTGGGCCAATCATATCAAAAATTTTTTGTATGATAGCTTGTAGTTTTATCTGTCAAGCGATGAAAAATAAAAAATGTTAGTTCTAGAGTTGGCCACTTGGTGTCGCAAGGGTTTTTCTCAAAAACAAAACATAAATGTCAAATTCTGTTTACGCCAATGTCCTAGACTTCTTAATATCTAGTGAATGAGATAATTTTATAAAAATCGTAAAAAGGGAACTTGACTTTTTCAAACTTCTTTTGATATTTTTCAGAATTTATTTTATTTTTTATCTCATACACTAGAACTGTGGAAAAGAATAATTCTGATATAAAAAGACTAAGATTGGACAAGCCGTTTGGGAGAAAAACTCTTTGAAGATAAATTGCAAAGTGTTTTTAAAATATTTTTTAAAGACCTTTCTACCAATAAATTGCAGTGAAACTAGAGGCTATCATACAAAAAACAGTTTGGTATGATTGGCCCACATACGTAGTAGATATGACGCTTGAAACATTGGCCAATTTGAGCGGTTTTACCTTTACCCGCCCCTTAAATGGCCCTCTAGATCTGCTGCGAGTTTTTTTATCGTCTCTGGATTTGTTTCGCCCGAAGTCTTTTTTTAAATTCGATGAAAAAGGTAATTGGAAGAGCCTGGATCAAGACTGTAAGGGGTTTTGTGTAATTCTTTAAAGCTGCAGTATCCTATTGCCGTGTGACGGCACGACATTCGATTTATTCATTTAGAAATTTTAGTGCGACTCGTTACCAGATTCCTAAGGCCTTCACGAACCCTCACGAGCGGTAGATAAAAAACAGTTTTTATTCAGGTAAAGTACATTTTCTGTTCTTGTATGTATGTATGTATGTATAATCGATAACCTCGTTTTTTTACCTTGCGGTGTAGAGGCTGGTGCTTTATGTGCTTGCCTCTGGCGGTATAATGTTCAACTTTCCCTGAATTCGGGATACAAAGTTGGAGCGCGCCTTTTGTGCATGCTCAGCAACCATTGTGTGAGGTGTGTGTATGTGTTATGTTGATATTGTTACTCTATCTCTTAGGTCTGTGGTTCTGAGTAGAACCCAGTTAATTTGGTGCTCAACTGTGAATGGTCTCACCGAGCCCGGTTCAAATCGCAAGGCTGTGGAAAATTCCGGCCCTCGCGAGATTCGAACCGAGGACTTGCTTAATGCAAGGCAAGCGCTTACCCATCTGCGCTTTTCTGTTCTTAATATATCAAAATATCATAACCGGCGACCCGTAGCAGGTGAAAAATACTGAGCTATAGGGAAAGAATATACAAAAAAATGTATATAAACTTATTTCGGAAACATTAAATATTTCAAGACTAAGTGGCAAAAGGCAAGTAAAGCAATATGGAAAGACACTGTACGGTTTATGATCGGTGTCATTCATACCTATGTAATTAAGTAAACATTTATTATTTATTTATCGTTTATCATACATGTTCGTAAAAAATATTGTAATGTAAAATTTTATAATTATCTTACAGTAATGGCTTTTGATGTATTTTATGTAATCGTTTTCATTGATTAAAAACCGCTATTATTCACAAGTGAGTAAAATGTTTTATTATACATTGCAACTAATTCTCTGGCAGTTGATAGTTTGTTCCGATTTACAATTTTACTGTACAAAAGCCGCTACTGCAATAAAACGGTCTACGAGTATATTACAGGGGAGTAAAATGCCATCATGCGCTCGCGGGAATTACCACAGTCGCTATCATGCACTCGTGCGCCAAACAAAAGCTTCACACGCATATAATGATTTATTACAGTCACTTATAATAGAATTTGCAGGGTTTCTCTGCAAAGGTGTCGGAATCTATTAACAAAAAATGTTTGGGTTTTCAGTGCAAATGGACTATTTTTTATATAAGATAATTTTCACATTTTTATGCACGTATATGTGGTGCAACACTATTATTAGTTTCTAAATGTTATATTGTACAATTCCTACAGTTATAAAAATACAGAGCGATCAAAAATAAAATTAATCGCGGGAGCCCATTAAAATTATGACCACTGTCTACATTACACTTTATAAAACTATATTTGAACTACAATTAACTGTGTTTATAGTTCATGTGACTTTAACACAACCTAATAAGCTAAACAGATATGAAAAATATGTAATTTCAACCAAATTCATACATTAAATTGATATGTAACATTAAAATAACATGTGGATAAGTTACACCAGATGTTGAAAATTAATTTTAAACAAAAAAATTACAGTTCTATGTTATCAAAAAGCATGCTACAGATTAGGCAAGTCACATTGTTTTCAATGGCTCCTGGGAAATAGTTTATTTCTGATCTTTTTGTTATAAATACAATTATTTCGTAACTAACTAAAATCCCAATTACAAATATTACTTATAAGATAATTAGATTAAATAGTTATCATTAACTACGCTTTACCATATAATATAAATAAAATACAATTAACAGTGTAAACACAACAAACAACAACAATGTAATCAAGGTAATAGGTAACCACTAGCCGAGTATGAACTGTCAGTCTGAAGTGGCTCAACAATTTGATAAAGGTAACAATGCAGCAGCACTACGTATCAAGCCATTACCACAGGTTATGCACCTCCGCACTGAATTTCAAGAGCTGAGTGCACCTTGTGGTGAAAAATACGATATTGACATGATGGATAGTAGGAATCGAAGCCAGCCTTCAATTTCTTAGTCCAGAATGTTAAGAGGTTAAGAAATCAAATCGAACCAAAATTAGGTAAAGAACAGGCAGCTTTTAGACCAAATAGACAAACAAATGATAATATCTATATAATCAGAAACATAATAGAAAGAAAAATTGAAAAAGGGGAAGAACTATATCTAACATTTGTTGATCTGAAAGCTGCTTTCGATACAGTGGATAGAAAAGAAATATGGAAGACGCTGAGAAAACTGAAAGTAGACATTAATCTGATAAAAGCAATACGATACAGTCAAAGCAAAAGTACAATTGGCAGGACAAAGATCAGACGAGTTTGAAATGGAGAAAGGAATTAAGCAAGGCGATAGCCTAAGCCCTTTACTGTTTATAAGTTTAATGGACAAGATAACCAAACAAATAAAAAAAAACACAAACAGTTGGATACAGTAATTGGCTTCAAGAACTTAGAAGCAATTAAACTAAGCAACCTCCTATACGCAGACGACGTTATATTACTATCAAACACCAAGAACAAAATGCAAAGGCTAGTCAATATATGGACAGAAGAAATAGAGAACATGAAAATGAACGTGAACATTAGTAAAACAAAAACTATGATTGTGAACGAAAAACATAAAGAAGGGCAAAAGAATAATGACATAACATGTAAAAACAAGAAACTGGAAAGAGTATCGACCTATGAATTTGTAGGAAGTATGCTAACGGAAGACGGAAGAATGGATGCAGAACTAGCAAATAGAGCAAATAAATCGACAAGAATTTACTATACCATAAATAAAACAATACTAGGCCATCAAGACATTGACATAGAGGTGAAAAAGAAAATACATAATATGATAACAATACCAACTATAACATACGCCTGTGAAAGCTGGACAATAAGGAAAAAAGACGAATCTAAAATTAATGCTATGGAAATGAAACACCTCAGGAAAATAGCAGGAAAAACTAAATGGGACAGAATAAAAAATGAAGCCATAAGAGAAATAACCAAACAGGAACCAATAATGGAAAAAATTAAAAAGAAACAACTAAACTGGTACGCGCACATTACAAGAATGGAACCTAACAGAATTGCAAAAAGAATAATGGAAGCGCAAAAACCAACCAAAAAACAGAGAGGTAGACCCAGAAGAAAATGGATGGAACAAATCAAAGAAATAGGACTAGAAAAGGGAGTGACAGTGGATGAAATGAAAATAATAGCGAGGGACAGAAAAAGATGGAAAAGCTGGATACAGGACTAGAGACATCATCCGACGCCCGAAAGGGCATTAAGGATTAGAGAAGAAGAAGAAGAAGAAGTCCAGAATGTGACCACTTGATCTTTTAGGTATCAATTTGGGAGTTGTTTCAGTAAAGTAACTAAATTATTTAGAAGTTCGATATTTACATTAGGGTTTCAATCAAGCTATCAAAGTGGAAACTGCAAGTCTATGAACATGTGGGGACTGTTAACTTTTGTTTCCAAACACCAAAAAGCTTAAAGATGGGTGAAATATTGATTAATAGCTATTCATGCAACAAGTGCTAAAAGTCGACGTTTATGCGCGGGACATGAAAATTATGAAACGAAGCCGAAGGCTGAGTTTCATAACATGTCTCGCGCATAAACGACTTTTAGCAGGCGTTGCATACAATATTTTATCTACGACCTTAATTTTACCGTTATTAATCCATAAATATCGATTTAAGAAAGGTTCTGCGACACTTTTAATTTATGTCATAATGAACAGTAGGCTACGCCGCGCGGGCGATTGTTTGGCCACGCCCGTGCTGTCAAGGTGAGTTACGAAATGTAATTATTATTGATACTCCACATATGACTGTATTCATTATATAACGCTTTAATTATTTCAAAAACGCTTTACCTGTAACGCAAGAAGCAACTAGAATAGCTTTACAACTTCACTTGCAGTTCGAAATTGTTGTTTTGTAACCTCACTTCACTTTTAGCCCATGTGCTAAAAGTAAACAGTTGATTTCTTTAAACACGGTAAACTATAAAACGTCACTTTTAGTGAAACAAGCCAGAGCTAAATGGCCTACTTTTAGTAGTGGTCGTCGATAAAATTTATAAGTTGAACTTTCAATTAAAGTAAAACGTCAAAGTGAAATAATTTATCAGATAATTTTGTAGAAGGTATTATTTTTCGGTAAAATGTGCATTTATTCAGTTTTGTTAATAAGGCATTGTACTGGACCTAATAGTACCTATATGGTCTGAAGTCGCTATAGCAAGTTACAGGAATAAACTCAGAACACTCACAAAGCTATTGAAATTTATAAAACCTAAATCATTGTTAAATTACTAATTAGTTAAGTTAGTGATCTGCCCGAGGTGGACCGCAAGATGGCTCATAGAATAGCACATACAAGGGACAAGAAATAAGACATAGTTATTTCATTGAAAACAACTGCAGAGATGAGTGCTTTGATAATATCGTTGAAATAAGAAAGTTGTGAATAGGTAAATTTCTGCTGCTCTTATAATTAGTAATAAAACAAAGTTACTAAGATGCTATTGTGTAATACATAATTTTTGATGAATTGTATCGTGTGTTAAAAAAAAACTCATTTAGGGCAGGCCTAGGAAAGAAAGATAAAAAATGTAGTCGTGTCGTAACTTAAGTCTGGAGGTGAATGTCAGATTGCAATTTGTTTATGAAAACATTTGTCACTGTGACAGGAAAAAGTTTACACTGAATTAAGTTACTTGTATCAAAAAAAGAAAAAAATAAGATGGAATTTACGCAACAACGAGTACTAATAGTATATTGTTTAACGAGTGACGAAAGTAGCATTTTCTTCAAACGAGGGAACAGTTTATCAAACGAAGCGTAGCCGAGTTTGATAATGTTCTCAAGTTGCAGAAAATGCTTTTCGACGAGTAAAATACTATACTTTTTCTATAACCATGGTTCACTACTACTGCACTAAAACACTACCGTCCTAGAGCAAGGCTACTTGATGAGACGTCCTGTCAATTTCGTGTTAATTTTTATAACTGTATTTTGCATTTATTACGTTATACAAAGTAAATTTACACGTTTTTGTGCTAAATCATGTTTTTCCATTGTGCTTTGTAAAATTAAATTACAATTGGATATGGCAGAATGCATTTAATATCTGAAATTGTAACCACTTACTTTCGTCACTAGAGACGAAAGATAACGTTATGGGATATTCTATCACTGGTCCCGGAAATGGCGTTTTCGGTTGGGGTAAAACGTGACGAAAGTTGTTCATTTTTAAATGGTTATAGAAAAAAATTGTTTTATTATAAGTGTTTTGTATATTTTTGGTAAAATAGTTCAAGATCAAGATGTAATTTTCTCTGGCTTATGGTAGTTCATGTGCTTCAATGGGTATGTATCAAGTTACTACAAACTTCAATTTGATTCTGGCATGCTGCGAATCAGTTTTTTTAAAACATAGGATATTATCTATCAGACAGAAGAGCTATGATATCACTCAGGGATTGGACGTCTACGGTGTGCTCAGTTAATAATCGTGCAATGTCTATTGCATCCTTTATATATTCAGTATCTGTGGTATCATAAGATATTCTAACCATGTGGGTTAACAAATTTAATGGAGTATTTCCGTTGTTATCAATAACCCTAACGTCTGCTCCTTTCTCAAGGAGTAGTCGTGTAATGTTTAAAGAGGCCAGCTGAACAGCTACATGCAATGGAGTTGCTCCGTCGCAGTTTCGCTGGTCGATATCAGCTCCTGCATCCAATAACGAGGAAACTACTTCTGTCTTAGCACGCACCGAGTGATGCAAAACAGAATTTCCGTAATTGTCGCAAATGTTGACATCGGCTTTTCTTTTCAAAAGCAAGTCGATGGTCTCTTTGTGGCCGCTGGTGGCTGCCATATGAAGAAACGTGTAACCCATATATGAACTTTGCTGATTGAGATCTACGTTTTTGTAAATACGCAAGAGTTCGCAAAAGATATCAAAACGTCCGAAATGCAAGGCGCAATGTAGAACTGAATGTCCGTTTTGGTCATTTATGTTGGTCGCTGGGGTATATATAGAGAGAAATTTGACAAATTCCAGTTGGTCTTCTTTAACCGCCACGTGTAATGGTGTTTCTCCGTTCTTATTCTGCTGATTTATGTTCACTGCAGGCAACAACAGAGGAGATACTTCTGTAGATCCACATTCCGCAGCAATATGCAGTACGGAATTCAGATGGAAATCTAGAATTTTAGCATCGGCACCGTGTTGAAGCAGAAGTAAAGCTACACCAGGATTATTTTTGTCTGCTGCCAGAAACAAGGGAGTCTCTCCCTCGACGTTTTGCGTATTTACATCAGTTTCAAGACTCAAAACCCACGACATTATCTCTTTTGATGCACTGAGTGCTGCGCAGTGTAAAACAGAGTTTTTGTTTCCATCCAAAGCATTAAAATCTGCCCCTTGTTCTACCAGCAGTTGGGCAATTTCGATGTGTCCATTTTCTATTGCAAAAAGCAATGCCTCGTTTAAACCCTGTATTGTTTCCTCGTCGTTGGGGCGAATGGTTATGAGTAAACGTACAATTTCAACAAAACCCCTTTCCGCTGCAATGTTTAAAAATCGCTTAAAGTGTTTAGCACTTACTACCACATCATGGGATACAAACATACGCACAATATCTGAATTTCCATTTTTAATTGCTGCTTTTAAAGAATCAATATGCAATAATCTGTTATTGTTATTGGTTTTATCGCTTTTCAAAAGTTGTGAAGTGATTTCTTCCAAGTCGCTAGCAACTGCGTAGAACAGAGGCGTATATCCCTCTCTGTCCGACAAACTAACATCTACTTCATTGTCCAGCAGAAACTCGACTATTTCTTTATTTTCCATAAAAACTGCCCAGTGTAAAGCAGTTTCACATGCATAATTGCGAGCATTGATGTCGCATCCCTTTTCTACAATTGATTTCACCATCTCTACATTGTCCGACATGACTGCAGAATGCAACGAAATTGTCTTTTCAATATTCTCGCTATTTTCGAAGGTATTTGCAGATTCAGCTAGCCCTATGTTCCAGTAATCTAACAAAATGGTTATGATTCTATCATCGATATTTATTCGCTGATGATAAGAGGTATCAAAAGCTTCAGAAGAAATTTCTGCATCTCTTTTTATTGTAGGGAACAAATTTATGATCCTCTTGTCTTCAATTTCTAATGCCAATTCTTCTGCAGTTTGTTTGTTATTATCAGTTAAGTTAAGATTTGCACGTTTGTCTAACAGATAGGCCACAATATCTTTTCTTGATTTCAGAACAGCCCAGTGGAGAGGCGTGTATCCATCTTCACACTGAACATTAACGTTGGCTCCGTGCTCCACGAGTGCTGCTACCGTTCCATACAATCCAAATATTACGGCATAGTGAAGTGGCGTACGTAGATATACATCTTGTTTGTTAATACACGAGTCGAGAGGTATAATTAACCTCACATTTTCTTCCGAACCGTAAGCTGCCGCCAAATGAAGGTCCTTAAAGTAATTGTTTTTGAAAATAATAAATAACTCCGATATACTTGCTTCTCGAAATTCATTCACAAGACTTTGGAGACTATTTTTAATTAAACTTATCTTACCAGTTACTAATTCATCACAATCATCCATGCAGTAGGCACACAGGTTTTGATCTGGCATTACACCAACTGTTTCCATTCGGCTTTGATCTTTACAAAATAAATAAAATCTTTTTAAGTCTTCATCTTCTTCCTCACTGCTACAATCTGCATCTACGGGTATATTGAGTAAATCTTGATGAGCAAAATATTTTACGAAATATTTAAACAAATTCTTATAACCAGATATTCAACAGTATGAAAAGTATTCTTGTTTAGTGTCAAGGCTAATTTTAACATTAACGTTTAATGAACTCGATATAGCACACATTTTGTCTGCGATAGCAAACGATCCACTAGCAATAGCGTAATCTATTGCTGTATATCCTAGACCATCTACCAAGTTACTGTTGATATCGTGATTTATAATCTGTTCGACAATATTTGGAATTTTAAAGTAGTTTAGACGTACTAAGTGTTCACTGAACATCTGATATGGGCAATAAGTTCCATATATCCCTGCTATGTGAAGAAGGGATCTCCCGAAGTCATCACATGAGTGGATAAGATTAGGAGAGTTTACCAACAGCTCCCGAGCCAATTCAAAATTTCCGTTAATAAGAGATAAGTGCAGAGGGCATTTTTGTGCCATCATTCTATCAAAAATGTTGAATACAAAACCGTACTCCCATTCGAACCGTTTCTTCAGTACGATTGTGGTAGCTTTTAGTAATGGTCTGTCATTTTTAAAGTTTTCCGACAGCCATTCGCCTGCCAAATATTCGGCATAAGTTTTGTGTACAAAACTTACATTCGAATCTTTAAAGGTTATAAGCCCCGCCCTTTGAATAATTTCGAGGTCATTCCCGTTGAAGATTTCATCCACCGCTGTTTGGAAACCAGATTCGGGAAATATAAAATTCATTGCAAGTAGAGAGTGATGTGCTTTATACATCATGGTGGTTTCGGCTTCTTCGCCACGCCTGTCATAGAGCAATCCGATCTTGGTTTTTACAAAATTACGATACAGACTTAACAAATCAAAATGCTTATCTAAAGTAACCTCACACTTATTTGAGATGTAGCGTCTGTACTGATCAGTGAAAAAATCAGCCAGAAGCTTTGTTTGTAGAGGGATTCCAGTAAATTCGGTGTCTCTTTTGCTCAAGTTATTTTTAGCGGCTTCCAATAACTGGTCAACAAACACTTCTATTCTTCTCATAGGACTCCGAATTAAATCATTAGTGGAAGTGTGAAAGTATTGCTTAAGGAACTTTCTTTGCTCATCCACACTGAAAGGTTTCAAGAAGAGGGAGAAACTATCTAGTTCTTTGGCCAAATATGACTCCATATGTGGTCGCGTCGTTATCCACGTTTGAAAACCTTCCTTCTGCAAAGCTTTTATCACATTCGTTACTTCCATTTTGTACGAATACGAAACTTCGTCAAACCCATCTAGTAATACCACTATCCTTCTCTCATCCATGCACTTAGAAAAAATACTTCTGGTTAGTTTTGTGTCATTCGAGAAATTTTTCATAGTTTTTTCGTAGAAGCAAAACAAGTGCTGAATAGCTGAAGTACTGGTGTTTCTGCATTTTTCGCTTTTATAGTATTCTCGATGTGCGTATAGATCTATTTTGAGTACACAAGCGTTTGGTGGTACTTTAACTGCAAGACAATCCATCAACACAGTCTTGCCCATTCCTGGGCCAGCACTAACGATGTTCAGTTTGTTATCAAATGTGGCTAGAGGGAGGAAGTCGTCGTTCTTGGCCGGAAGTCGATACGACTGAATATTTTTTATAGTTCCTCTACTTTTGCACCACTTCAAATCATTGCAACCGTGTAGAAATAAATGATGAATTATCTTATTTGCGGGTAGAGCGTTAAACAGTTGCTCCAGATCTTGTGTATGTTCGAAAAATATCACTTGATAGTTGTTTAAATCCATGTTGTAAATTTCATTGGGATAACATACTTTTGGAGGTAAATCCAAACTTTCGAAATCGATGTCGCCGCTGCAATGTATTAAAAACAATTCCTCGGGAACAGTTTTCAGTACTTCTCGCGCTAAAAACACAGAAAATACGTTTCTTTCTATGACATATTCTTCTAGAGGTTGTAAATCGTTTCCAATACGTAACCTCTCACATAATAGGTGTATCACGTCATTGAAATTCATATGCTTAAGCATGTCGTCATTCATAAGTTCTTGCAATAAAATCGATGACCTCCCTTGCATTACTACTGGGCGGTTCAATAGCTCTTCAGCAAGATTTTTATCTTGTACTTGTAGTGTCGTCGCAACGTCATTGCTTGCAGAAAGTGGCTCATTTGATTTATTTATGATAATAATCTTCAGTTTGCTAATCGATAGCTTGGAGATCTGTTCAACCTCTCTATAGGTCTCCACAGAATCAACTTGCACCAATAGGGAAAGTTTGTTACAAAACCATAGCGATTTATAAAGGTCTATCAAAGTCATGGTTTCCAAGGTCCCATTCACTACTTTTCTAAGATCTTGGTGTTGTGCAAAGGGACTATTTAAAACATCAGGGCACAAGCGATCGCCCCATATTTTTACTGGTCGATGATAATACGTTAATATTTCATAGCTAAGAAGTTGTGTTAGAAATGTACATACCGGTTCGCTATAGTCTACAATAATTATTGAGCTTTGTTGATCGAGAATAATTTTATTCCAAAGGTAGTATTGAAGAAGATGATAATAGCTACAAGCCTGCTTAGACAGATCAAATATGTGAGGAGTTAACAATATGTACATTACTTCATTGGTGACTTGGAGGTTAGTGAGAAAGTGTAAACAATTTTCATTCGTATCTGACCAAGTAGATATAAAATGTATGAATTTTTCGGCAACTTCTTGCAATTTTCTTTCGGTTAGACTAACCGGAGCTGTAAACTTTCGCATTTCTGCTTGAATTACGTCGTTAAGTTGATTAACATTAAGCTGATTCGATAATAAAAAAAAATTATCTGCGAAACTGCGATTACTTGACATACTTCCATTAAACTGATAGACATTATTTAAATTTCCACGGGTATTCACTAAATTCAACCACCCCAGCTTGTCGTCGGTTATTTTATTTAATAAATCAAATTCCCCAATTTCCCTATTGGTAAGTAATATGTATATCTGAATAAAACTTCGCATAACAGTCAGTTCGTCTCCAGAAGAGCTTTCCATCATTCTGTTTATTTCGGTGAAGCTTTTCTCGTATTTCTCAAACAAGAAATTCTTACTCTTACACTCGCACTTTTTACATTCCTTGCTACCAATGAACTCACAATTTCGTATAGGCAAGGGCCGGTTCTTATGTTTCAACTGGATGCAGCATGCAGAAGGGCCATTTGCGGACTGCTTGAATATGAAAACGTCATCAAAGGCACCCAAGCCATCTGCATTAGTTGCTATCCAAGTTTTCTCCGTTCTATTGGCTGCACATCGTAAACTAAGCAGGGCCACCATTATATTTTCGTAATGATGACCTTGATTGACGGTGCCTGTACGCCTTTTAAATGTCTGCCAATAAAATATTATATAAGTTATTGTTATGTAATGAAAGTTATAAGGTATTGTTAAAAGAATGGATAAATCATTTTTAATTTAATGTTTAACTACACTTTTAACCATAGTGTAACGCCACTGTTTGACAATGGGCTGTGACGCCACTGATTTGTTGATGTAGATAACTGCATTTCCGATATAATGTAATATAACAAGATGTGATGTGTGCTAGAAATTCTTTTAACAATCCGTTTACAATGGCGCCCAACGTGGGGCGTCATGTATAACGAATAGTTAAAAGAATGGCTAAATAATTTTTAATTTAGTATTTAACTATACTTTTAACCAAGCATCCATTACATCTTGTTTTATTAAATTCTATCTGTAATGCAGTTATCTACATCAACAAATCAGTGAAGTCACAGTCCATTGTCAAACAGTGGCGTTACAAAGTAAGCATATAACTCTGGTGTAAGGTTCGGTATAAAGTGTGTAACCATAAATATTATTGCGCCAAGCAGTTCTAAAACTAGAACTACCTGCTTTAAAAATACTTCTATGTAGTTAAGGAGAATAAATGTTTTAAATGAGACAATTTTCTTATCACAAATACGAAGACGTTTTTTACCTTAGGAAGATGTTCGGTCGCAGTTCTAGGTGAGTTTGTTCCATTATTGTTTTCCATGATTCCCTGGTGTACAAGTTTCAGGTTTATAACTAAAATTAACAGAAAGATTAATGCCAAGACATAGCCAAATACTATTTTTTATTGATATAGGCTACGTCGTAATTGCCATGGTAGTATGCTAACGACATCAATTTAATTGCAAGAAGCTCTCTTCTGATTCAAGAACTTTTAAATCAGCTTCACAGTCACAGTTAATATTATAATCTAGAAATAAATCGGAGCATAAAAAAAATAAATACTAAGATTAATGGCGTGTCAATAATAATCTTAAGAGAAGAAATTAACCAATTGCAAAGTGGTAAATTCGCTTGTATATTTGGAATGTTCGGCGATGAATAACGGTAATACGAATGCAGAAATTAAAAAAACAGTTGGAATAGCAAGATTGTTCTCTAAATGATGTCATTTTTTGGCAGTGGTCTATTATAATATGTTTTATCGGACTTTTTCCGCTGTCTATGGTGTTTATTACACGACGTTTCGCGCTGGTGGCCTAGTGGTAAGAGTGACAGACTAATAATCACAGCGATCAGCGGTTCAAGCCCCAGGGTAGGCACGAGTGTACGTATAAAGACGTACAATATCAGTCCTCAGGACTAACCAGAAACACCTGAAGACGGGAGTAGATCAAAAATTCCCGAAACGTATTGTGATAAACACCCTAGACAGTGGAAAAAGCCCGATAAAACATACAGGAATAGCAAGGTGTGCAACAGACATTTTACATAAAATTTATTGAGACCAAAACATACAAAATCACAAAGCAGCGCTAGGTAAAACCCCTCACATTTCAAATTTTCTGGTACGTGTTGAAGATGTGGCGTTTGCGAAAAATGTTAACAGTGTCTTGAAAGGGCAGAAGATGTATAGTTGGCCTGCGTATTATTTGCTCCTTTAGCGGCATAGTAAGAAATAATGAAGATCCTATAGAACACATGATTATCTCAGGTAGGGTCAAAGGCACACGTTCTCAGTGTAGATTTCCAACAGGATGGACGGATCAGATACGAACTTTAA
This sequence comes from Agriotes lineatus, assembly GCA_940337035.1. NCBI lineage: Eukaryota > Metazoa > Arthropoda > Insecta > Coleoptera > Elateridae > Agriotes > Agriotes lineatus. The sequence continues at coordinate 24,077 of CALNHX010005370.1, read as the reverse complement.
TCTTCAACCACTTCACGAATGTGCTAGAAATGTCCTGAACAGAAAACATGGTGCGCAGTTATTTAAGAAAAAGCTACAGGGATGACCACGACTGTTTTATTATCAAGAAAAAGTCTAATAAGAAGAACATAGGCAAAATCAGCGTAAGTGGAAGGGCGATAGTAAATGTTTATTTGCATTTTGTACCAGATAAATTCAATAAGTCCTAACTAAACTTTATAGTAAGTTCTCTCAAACTGTTGGGATTTATAAAAAGTACTTTTGGCAAAATTAACCATCTGATAAGAATAAAACCTTAGCATGGAAGAAAAGTATTCTAAACAATATTAAATATTAAAAAACTTAAAAGGCGGGAAAACTGGTTCCATGAATCATGATGGACAATAAATTTAGGCCGAAAAATTGAAATTGAGGTTAGTTGGACATAAGTAGTAGTAGTACCAGATGTCAAGCGAATGATAGGTTGGCCTAAATTTATTGTCCGCCATTGTATAGTGAAAATAACTAAGCTATAATAAGAAAAACTTAATTCAGAGAAAACATGCTATACACGAAGAAGACAAGGTAATGTAAGAGAGTTGACCAGGTTAAGCACAGAAACAAAACTCATTTTCACGAGAAAAAAGGGAGAATGAGAAAAGAAGAAGTTTAAGATTGTCGAGCAGTTGGTAGAAACATAAAAAGTTCGAAAAATGTATTACGAAAAAATACTACTAAATTACAGACAACTCCACACATGGTTTTGGGCCAGAGGTAAAATCGAAAGCTAAACATTTTGAGAAACTCTTCAGCAGCGTCCGCCAAAGCAATAGATCAGAAAATGAAGACGATCAGTGAGAGAAAAAGAAGAACAATGCACATGCACATACCCTACCCAAGATGAAAGTGGCGATCAATAGCATGAAAAACAAAAAGCTCCAGAATAGAAGGTGTTAACAGCAGAATCATTAACATTTCTACACTAACGAATAACTAACATCTGGCGGAAGAGTGCAGGCCAACCTAATGAAATGTTGTGAAAAAGGTGAAAAGGTAAATGTTCACGGTGATTTCAATTCCTCCAGCTGGGGGGCGGGCTGCTATAGGAACCTTGCGTCCCTCTTTAGCCAAGAACGGGAATTATAGGATGGGTGAGAGAAAAGAGGGGTGGAGAATGGAAGAGAGGCCAGGAAATGTGAAGAAGTACTGCCGCAGCGTTCCCCTCAAAGAAGGTACTTTGTTGACTCAGGAAAACCACCTAACAACCTCAATCAGAACAGACGGTCACGGGAATCGAACTCGTGACCTCCCGAATGCTAAGCAGGCGTGGTAACTACTAGTCTACAGAGATCAGTTGAGATGTGTTGTTGATATGCCCTATTTTGAAAAAGGAATCTAAATTTGAATGTGGCAATTAGTACAGCATATCATTATGGAATCTGCGATGTCAGACTCGCTAAAATAATAGCTATGTGGAGACTATGGCTGCCGACGTGGTCGATCTGCTACACATTAAATATTTACCATTAGATGCTTCTTGGAGAAATTCTATAAATACAACATCACAGTACATTAGCTCTTCATAATCTATACGTAGTCCTATAATATTGTAAACAGGCATTACTTGTATGAAAGTCTGGAAAGGTTAGAGGTTTACAGAAAGTTGACCAGAACGGCACTGATGAATTACAAGAGCAAAGGACCTTTTGAGAGAGTTTTAAACCGAGAACGGTCCTCGACAAAGAGGTTCCTTGCCCTGTCTAATGTTCAACAGTAGATTGATGAGAGCGAGGCGTGGCATTGAGTTCAACAATGGTGGAACTTTGCTTAACAAATCCGTACACTACCTCACACGTGCTGACGATGAAGAAATAACGTGCAGGAACGATAAAATGCTTAGATAAAGTTTCTCTCGCTTGAAAAAGTAAGCAGAAACGACTCCAAGTCATTGAAACTAAAAAACCAGATATATGATATCGCCAACGGGCAAGAAATCTCAGGTCATGGGCGTTAGGAACTACGAGTTTGAAAGATTTGGTACCTTCAAGTAGCTTGGTTTAATGACCAGGAAAAGAACGACAATCGCCTATAAATCAAAGAGTGAATCAAAGTCTGCTACAGAGGTTATCAACATTTGCTAAGGTTGCAAATCCAGTTATACATAGCTACTAACAAACTGCGATGAAAGATACTTTGGGGTGCAAAACTGCCTTTCACAAAATATACAGGTCAGTTCAAGATGGGGGTAATGGAGAACGAGATCAAAAGTCGACTTGGTCAGGTGTACGAGCACTCTTCGATAATCATACAATGACCAGATTACGATGGGCTGGTGGTATGGAACACATGCCGAATGAACAGTAAGATAAGTTTACCACCAAAAATCAGAAGAACAACTGAATATAAGAGGTGGCATGGTAATTTAGATATAAAGATTCAGCTGGGAGTAAGAACCAGAAGATTTGGGAAAAAGTGATAAAAGAGACCAAACCTCTAAGTGGATGTATTCTTGGACTATTTCCACTACATTATTTGCACTAAATTGATTTGGTATCAGATCCTCCATAGTTGAAATAATATTCGTTTCTTATTTACTAACTGATATAGTTATTAACACAATTATGATAACAGTTCCAAGATTAGATACTATATCTACTGATATGAAAAAATTACCTTGCCTTTATGTAGCTATAAATGGAGTAACATTAAAATGTAGGGAAGTGGTAGTAATTAATTCTCAGTCAAAGAGGAATCGATTATAATAAATATTTGAAATTGATATTCTTCCATGTCATATTTAACAATTTTCTTCTTTATTGGATAGTTCGTTTACATGCTGACGATAGACAAATATCTACAATTTTCAGGTATTGTTATAGCTCACTTGTTGCGCATTTTCAGTTGGAAAAGTATAAGAACGCAATTTTATTGGTTAATGAGCTTTCCCTCTTTCTTGCATAGCCAATATTACATATATTATTATTGTTAGTATTAGAAAGACCGAACTACTTACCCTACGTAAATATATTTGTTTACACTTTAACTTAGAAGCATATTTATTTACTACTTGTTTGCTGGTTTGAGTGCAAATCATTTCTAAAGCGATATTTTTCATCGATAACGTATCGCTATCAGACTGACAATCTTCATAGTCACCAGAAGATAAAAATTCTTTTAAAAACTTCTCCACTTCAGTTGTACAATAGATTAGAAGAGTTACTTATTCTAAATAAAAACCCGTAACATATCTCTTAAAATATTATGGATAATTACTAATAATAAGTACTTGAGTATCGAGCTACTTAACCATTACCAAGTAACAGAAAGGTGTGAGAATGCTAGACTATTTCCAATTGCATTCGTAAACCTGTATTTTTACACACAGCATTTGTGTCATAGTCTCATAATTTGTAATAGCAAGAAAATTCTTTTACTGGTTTGTATAGGACGATACTTCTTCATCTAGGGTTGCTGCTAATGAAAAATTTAAATTAGTAGCTATTTTGAGGTTATGGTGCTATCCTAAAATTGCAAGTCGATTTAAAAAGATGTTAAATATTTTTTGTACAACATTATCGAGGTTTTGAAATAATGTCAACATTAAAAATATCACAAGATATGCAATAAACAAAAATAAAGTCGTTACAGGTTAACCTCTCGTCAGGACACGTCAGTACTTAAAAATGCAAAGCTCGCCCTAATCAGGCCTCAACTGTTCTGCAACATATAGTTGACCGACTATTGCTCAAGGAAATGGAAGGTTCGAATGTAACACGACGTTAATTAGGACAGCGTGCTGTCACACTGAGGATGGTTATAATCGAAATGAAACGGGAAACGAGAACACAAAGTTTCTCAGCAACCCCCTTAAGAAATTCGAAATCGAAGGAGTTTGTGGTACTTCAGGGCTCCTGCTATACGGTACCAGCTGTTTTGGAACCTACCTTGGTTGGTTTTCTTTGCTATCGCAGGATTACCTTACATAAATCATTACAAAAGGGGGCACAACACATAAAATTGCCGATAAACACATGCAGATTTCATAAGCGAAACAGTTAAAAATTGAAATGCGTCTATTCAAAATTAAATAGACAAATATATTGTTACGATTACGATATCAAACTGTTTTAACGACACTCACGAATGAGGGAGTGCCAAATACTTAAACATGTACGGAAACATCTACACTTACCCTGGAAATCGCACAAAACAAGGCCACGGCTTGATACGCTCAGGGAGATGGGCGTGGTTCTAGAAACGGTATACCACAGGGCAAGCGTGACGGTATGTATAGGGTGTTACAAAATAAATAGGCCACACAAGATTCAATTAGAGAAACCCACTCTTAACCGAACCTTGAAGGCCAAACGGGGCGGGATACTTGAGCACAAACTCTGGGCTTCCAACAGCGTAGCGACAAGTGCGTCGACCTACGTGCAACGCTTATAATTCGCTCTCAGGCCTCACCTTACATCAATCTTGACACAGTGACTGAGTCACCCTGTAAATAAGCATGCACAAATACAAGAGATAATAATAAGTCCAATATAGTAAACAGATCTACTAGGCCAAATTCATGGCCGAAAGTTACAGCAGTGCCGACGTGGTCGGTGTATAGAACAAACTGACAATTTATACAAGGGCTAAACCTAAAAAGAAAGAGAACCCAGCTGGGGACGCCTTATCTGAAAATAGCATAGGCTGGCGGCAAACGCAATTCAAAGATCTAGCCGGGCTTGTAACACAGGTCTAATTTATAAATAAGCTCACAATGCCTTGATTAGGCTGCTAATAGCAAATATGCTTAATTTAATATATTCTAATGGGGCGGCTGGCGGAAAAACATGAACGATTATTATAAAAAAATATAGGAGCGCACAATACCTTTAATTTGGCGGCTTGGCCTCGTTGCGTAAGCGCTAATTGCAGGGGCCGATCGTGCACCAGTCGCTACAGCTGTCGGTATACGTGGCGTGTGTGGGAACTGGCGACGTCCATTGGATCCCCAAATTATTCAGGAAGAATTGCGTAACGCCCACCTGGCGACCACAAAAAACCTGCGAGGTCGTTAGGCAGCCCACTCGTAGGATGAGATCTCGATTCAAGAAGCTGGAACAATTAATCAAACAGGCCTTCGAAAAGAATTAACGAGAGACTTAGGCCATCGATAGAGACATCACACCAGCACCACGAAGCACACCCTGCCATTTACACAGCTCGCCGAGAACCGTCTCACAATAAACAAAGTCAAACCTTGCGGTAATAATACGGAAACACCGGCCAAATATATCATTACGAAACACGCCAACGGACGCGCTTCCTCGAAAGAGGATGTCGCTGGCGTGCGCTCTGCAGCACAACCGACCGTGCCAGATACTAGCTCCCAACTGACGCCACGTGAAGTTTTCGCGCTAGACGCCTGAAGCATGCTCGCACGTGCAGCCAATGGAATCGCATCTCGCAACAGGCTCGACGGCTCGCCATCGGTAGAGTGTGTCAGAAGTTAAAATTATTTAAGAAGATAGTCTGCTTGCTCCCATTGACTGTGTTTTGAAAATGCTGTAACCAAGCGCTCTTAAACGCGACAAGACAAAAACAGCTGCACATACGACGGCATAGAGATTAGAGCTGTTGCGCTGAACCTTTTTAGAAAATCAAAAGCTACATGCGTGTTACCTCTAGAATTGTTAGATGCAAAAATCTGAAGGGTTGTACGATAAAATATGACTGAAAAGGAACCTATATACAGGCAAACCCATCAACTTTGTACCGAAACTGTTCCAAATGGTCACACACCTGAATTAAAAAATGGCCTGACAATATCTTCAACCATAATGAACAAAGTGGGTTAGTATAGTTAAACTACTGAAATAGTTAGCCAAATATGATACAACTAAAGCTTGTCCGCATTAGTAAATAGACATCATACGCTTAACTGGCGTGGGCGTTCGGAAAGCGCCACGCTGTTCTAATTATAGACACAACAACGCAAATGTAGGCCACTGAGTCCTGGATTGAATTAAATTGTTAACATAAATGGGTCACGTCACACACTGTCAAATTTTTGTATAGTTTAGCGGTTCACAATACTAAATCTAGTTCAGAATATACCTATTCGGTAGTCGGCGGAGCGTTCATTCGGAGTACCCGGAGAGTGCCTCGCAAGAAACACCAGAAGTTGCTAAGAAGAATGGGCAGCTAGTAGCGGCAATAACGTACGGCCTCTCGCAAGGGCCTTTCTTTGGCGATGGCGGGAACGACAGAGGGAATGCTCCATGGGGCGATCATGGAACGACAAGGGAATGGCCCTTTTGGCAATGACGGGTACAGCAAAATGGATTCTAGATCACGGCGAGTAATGGAGGCGATGTTTCAACGACTACTTACACCGCGCTTTTTCGAAACTCGGAACTTTAACAAAACCTAACCCATAATGGAATCCGTGACGACGGTGATTGCACTCATTGCTTCGATACAACCAAGTAGGTTATTGGCACTGGTTACGCTACGCTACTGGAATCAATAGCAGACGCACGTGTGCCTTTTGTTGGTTTGTCTAACTTAGGTGCAGATATCGCTATCTCTCAAGATCACGCCAAAAACCTCGCGCTCTGTGCAGCCGCAAGAACATGCAGATGTCGGCTTGAAAAGACAGTCTGGAGTTTTGTCGCATGGGAAACCACGGCCTCGCACAAATCAAGCCGTTATGCTACATTGCCTTAAAGACGAGCTTCGCATGACAAAGCTTCAGAATGGATTTTACTTTGCATAAAAATAATCAGAAACTCTGAATTTTGACATTTCATAGGTGTGCCAATCTGCCAGTCATCTGAAATAAAGAAGGCCGTTTCGACGTTTTTCAGTAATAATGTATTAAGGGCCAATTATTTTTCCGGTAACAATTTTTACAATTTTTTTTGTTTTGGCAACGGCACAAGACGAATTAACTTTAGTAAAGTTAGTTTGTCGAGGAGCATTGCCAAGAAACAACAAATCTGGAGTAAAACATTTTTCCAGCAGAATCATGAGCCAGAAATACATTTTGTGGACTATTTCCCAAATGTGGGTTCATTTTATATCGGAATGCAATGAATATGACATATTTATACTGATGCACAGTGACAGTTTAAATGACGTTTTTGAAATGGCACCTTGATTAAAACAACATATTTAGTGGTCGACATGGATACACGTGGTAAAAGAAACTGATAAAACCAAGGAAAAATTTTGATTTTTTTGCCACTATAAAAACACGTGATTGGTTGAATTATGGAAAATTATGGACTTTGATTGCATAATAGAAGATACGAGAAATAGTCATATGAAAAGAACTTTTTCACTAGTATGACTTTAAAAACTAGTACAAATAACTATAGGTTTAACCACAAAGAGATTACAAGAAGCCAACGTTTTGTAAGCTTGAAGTAGTTAATCTCTGAAACTTCTTTGTGGCGTGAATCTATAATTCATATTCTTGGCGAAATACCCAAATAAGAATATGAACTTGAAGTAGTCTCAAACGCCAACGAAAAAATCTGGTGTGATACACTCACACAACTTTCTTTTACAGTGATCTTATACAGCTCCCGCATCGTAACCTTAGAAAGTTTCACTTCGCTCATCAATACGATACAGTGTACACTCCGAGTTAAAAGTACATATTTTCGAAAGATCTTATTTTTAATATACTTTATAAATAATTTAATCTACAATAGTTCTTGACAATATAACAATTGGACCAACATTATTTGCAGGTAACAAGCCTATATAAAAATAGTAGAGTTTAAAGACGCAAGGGTCAAGTGCAAACTTATTTGGGGTCAGCTTTTTAGGGTGAATGTACAGCAGTGACGCACCAGCCAATAGTTGTCTTGGAAGCAGCCGACGTGCACGATATGATGCGATTGCACCCGAGAGCTGGCTGCGTAAAATTTATAAGGTTACGACGCGGGAGCTGTAATTAGCCAAAAATTTGATTTTTAATTTTTAAGAATTTGTCAAGATTTTCAAAAATTACAAATTCTACAAAAACTGTACAGAATAGAGCGTTAGTTGAGAAAAATTGTCTCTAAAATTTTAAGCTGAATTCAAAAATGTAATAATATACCGGGTGTTCTATTTAAAATAGGAGTTAATAAAAAAATAGAAAGAAAAACAAAATAAACCCATTTTGAAGTATTCAACTGGAAAATAACTTACTTCACATCAATACACATTAAAAATGTAATCAAAATGTACAGTTTGAAAAAAATCGTTAGAACCGTTTTTGAAAAATACCGAAAAAATTTGAAAATCCACAAGAGTATAAACACCATACTTTCGGTTTTGCGATTTTCTTCAAAAGCTTGCTATCGCATCTAGATAGTACACAAAACTTCTGGGTGCTCAAGCACCCAAAGCAATTTTGTTATATGTGTATATGATCGGTGAGGAAATAAATGACTTTATTTATTTATGACATTGTTGTAAACTATTGTGCTATTTTCAAAACTCTGTTTTCTGGTTGTGGAGGCTCTCGCAAGCTCGTTTTGCGCAACCGCCCCTTCCTACAAACACATCATGATACTATTCTATTGAAATAGTAACAGTAATCAATGTAATAATGCATGATAATCTCTGAATAGTTATTTATACAACGAGTAGCTAAAGTGCCACTTATTTGCACGCGTGAGAAAGTTTAAAGAATGAGCCGCAGGCGAATTCTTTAAATCTCACAAGTGCAAAAAAAGCTTTAGCTACGAGTTGTACACATAATTTTTTCGACTACCACATATTTATGCTAAAAAAGTTACAAAACCTCAACATCATTTCAAATTGAAAACTCATTAAAAATCATGTTAGTTACAATACGCTTTCAATGTTTTAAATTGAACGCTAAAGATCAAGTTAGGCATACTTTGGGTTTCCAAGGTATTATTAGTTTTAGTAAACAAAATCAGATGTTTGTGTCGCCATTATTTTTTGCTTTTTCCACGAAAGTAACGTTTTGGTGCATTGTATTTTTAAACATGAGCGACGAAAGTGATGTCCCTGATGATATTCAAAAAGCAGCGGACGCTGCTACTCTTCAGCTTCTACCTGAAAAATCAAGAAAACTTTACGAAAATGAATACGAACTTTTCAGGGCGTGGTGCAACGAGAAGGAGGTTCGGAAAGTATCAGAAACTGCTATTTTGGCCTATTTGGGTGAAAAATCCAAAGTATTAAAATCGTCGACTCTTTGGTCCAAATGCTCTATGTTAAAGTCGACATTGGTAGCAAAGGAAAACGTTAATATTGGAAGATTTCCTAAGGTACCTAACAATAATAAAATAACAATAAGGTTTATTTAATTATGATTTTATAGGTAACGGCTTTTTTAAAACGACGAAGTGAGGGGTACAAACACTAGAGACGGGCGCGTGAGTGAATTTTCGCTCACGTCACGCACGTTTCACGCTTGCTTTAAACAGTCACGTTCACGCACGTTCACGCTCACGTTCACTCACGTTCACGGCGTGACACGCCACTCACGACGTGACACGCAGCTTTTATTTCAAAATTTAAATTCAGATAGAACAGAATGTTCAAATTTAAAACCAATGAAAAAACCCTAAAGAGAACTAAAAATATGTTTTGCACCTGACATAATTTACGTGATATGTTGCAATCAGAATAGTTGACATAAAAAGAAAAAAATTAAAATTGACTATAATAACTTCGACAAGGGATAAATACTGATTTCTCGCAAATATATTTCTTGCAGCTGTCTTCAAAGACATTACTTTTAATACTAAAAGCTGTCATTGGAATTGACGTTTCCCTTATTGGTATGAGTACAGAAGGTATATGTTGCTAGGCAACACTTTTAATTCGTAAGTTTGAAAGTACTTTTACGTATAGTCTATTTTTTTGCTTTATGATTTAGAGCAGGCTTTGCATTTATATTATTTTAGCAGTGTACAACAGTTTAGTTACAAAATATAACTAATGTCAAAATCCAGATCGCCGGGATTGTCAAGTTGACACTTCAGCAAATCTTAATAAAATGCCACGAAAGAGCAATATTAGGTAATAGTAAAACCAAAGAGGCTATAAAACGCCGTTCTACTAATATAAAAGATATCAATGGTAACTTAAGTAAAACAGCCATCGTTGGAAGAATTGGTGAAATCTTCGATGTAAGATGTAAGTATTAAGAATTAAACAGATATAACATTTCTAACAATTTCTTATAATGCTAGATTTCGATTGCAACACAAAAATCGAAACGAAGCAAAATCACAACTCCAGCAATAACGGAATGATAACATGAATAAAGAAAAGGAAGAAGAAAATTTGGAATTTTTTACTTTCGATAATTTATTGCTGTGTGCAAGGGAGGAACTGAATTATACTGGGAGTCGTTTAAAATTATACTACACATTAACAAATATGAGATATAAATACAAAATTGTGAATGGAAGAAAATTGTGTGAGAAGAGTCATATCATTTCGGCGGATTGCCTTTTAAAGGAAATATTTACAATTTCGAAATTATAGTGAAAAATGTATACCTATTCATGTTTTTGGATGAAACTTTACTAGGATGTGACTTACTGTTGGACTCGGACAATAAGGACAGGGGCTATCATAAATGTATCAATGGTGACATTTTTAGTCAATGTTGAAAAACAGTTAATCCCTGCTTTGGCCAAATTGAATGGAAAATGTGTGTTAATTATGGATAATGCACCATATAATTCGGTTCTTATCGATAAACCACCCAATTATGGGAGTTTAATTTTACTTTACATATTGACCAAGAGCAATACTAATTGACAAAAAACGACATGGGCATGAAATTCTTAGATTACCTCCATACCACTGTCCATACAACCCAATTAAATTGGCATGGAGTTTATGTAAGAACTATTATAATAAGGACATAAATTCTCAGCCTCCCTCAAAAGACATAATTGCTAATTTATGGCTTAAATCTCTATCACTGTGTACAGCAAACATATGGAAAAAACGTTGAACACTGTGAACTACTAATAAAAAGTGACTGGGCAAAGCACATTGTTAAATTGGTGTGGATGATATACCTCCTGTTATTAGGTTGGACGAATCTGATACAGAATCGGAAGATGAGTTGCATTCCTCTTCTGAATCAGATTCTGGATGATTATCCTGAAGTGTATCCACCTAAATTCTGGTAAATTATATCTCTGAAAATGGTTCTATCAGAGTATTTTGTATTATCTCTTTATTTTGAAATGCCTGTTATATGTGTAGCATAAATAATAACTTGTACAACACAGTTCTACAAACAAAAATCATCAGCAAATTATTAATAATATATTTATTTCTACATTAGTACATAAAAGATAGATGTCTAGAAATTTTATGACGTTTCTGTACAGTTAGATATCAATCACGCTTAAATAAACGTACTTAAAATAAAGCAATACCTTATTTAATGTCAATGGTTCAGTAATTTTAGCTCTTATTGAGTATAATAGTGCATATAAGTTAACACATTGACAGTTCTAATGGTTTTTGACATAACTAGTGTTTTTTCCTTTGTCACTAACTACCTACACTATTACAAAAATGCAAATGCAAAGCCTGCTCTGAATCATAAAGCAAAAAAACAGACTATAGGTACAAGGATCAACATTTTCAGCGTTAAGGCGAGTATACAAAAAAACATTACTTTTATTAGAATAAGTTTATCTACACAAGTACACAATAAATTGGTTTAAAAATAAAACGTAATCAACATTTTCAGTGTTAAGTCGAGTATACAAAACAAAACATTAGGTACTTTTCTAAAAATAGGTTCATCTACACATCTACACAGTACATTTTTGGTTGAATAATAAAACGTAATTAACATTTTCAGCGTTAGCCGAGTATAAAAAACAAACCATTACTTTTATTAGAATAATAAGTACATCTACACATCTACACATTAAAATGTTGATTTAAAAATAATATGTAATCAACATTTTCAGCGTTAAGTCGAATTCTGCGCTCTTCTAAAATTCGCCCAGCTGTAGAAAATACTCTTTCGCTTGTAGCGGAACTTATCGGTATGTTTAAAATTTCTCAAGTTTTTTTAACAGTGGCGTATTTACACTGTTTTTCCAAAATCCTAAAATGTTATCTACATTTCCGAATTTTAATTTAACATACTAATTTAGTTCTGTTTCGACATCATCTTAATTACATGTGTCATTGCCAGAGCTATCTCTAAGTGTAGAAAGTTAAGAATCTGATGCTGATGTACCAGTTTTGAGTCGTTTGCTATGTATTTCATCATTATCATCTATAGTTTTATTTGCATTATAATCTTCTCTTTTATGTGAAGGTATGAACTTTAAGGATTTATAATCAGGGTCCAAAAATTAAGCCACATAATGTAACTTGTTTGGCACAATTTGTGATTTAGTGAGTTTAAAAGTTGCTGCACCCTGCAGTTTTTTATTCGTTACTAAATATTTAACGTGAAATTATCGTGAAACGTGAATCACGCCTTGGAAATTTTCACTCACGTTCACTCACGTTCACGTCACGATTTTCAAATATTAGTCACGTTCACGACGTGACACGCCGTGACACGACGTGACACGACTGTTTTCACGTCACGCGCCCATCCCTAGTACAAACCCAAAAAGGCGAAGGTTTTTACGAGGGAAGAAGTAACCACCTTTTTAGTAGAATCACCTGATGAAAAATTGTTACTAATGAAAGTAGTGTTAATTATAAGATTGTCAGGTGCATGCCGACGAGATGAACTGACCAAGATGAAAATCGACGACATAGAAGACAAGGATTCTTACTTAATCGTGAAAATTCCAGATTCGAAAACCAAAATTCAAAGAACATTTGCGGTACCTTCCATTACGGAAAATATATTTAATCCTGCTGAAATTTGCAGAAAATACATGGCACTACTCCCAAAACACGTGGAACATCGGAGATTCTTTTTGCAGTACAGATATGGAAAATGTACGGTTCAAGTTGTTGGAATTAATCAGTTTGCTAAAATGCCCAGCCTTATCGCCTCGTATTTAAAACTGCCAAATCCAGAGTGTTATACAGGCCATAGTTTTAGAAGGTTGTCAGCTTCTTTGTTAGTTGGTGCGGGGGCTGATATTTTAAGGTTGAAACGTCTCGGAGGATGGCGGTCTTCAACAGTCGCAGAGGGATACGCAGAAGAATGCATCGAGGAAAAAGTAAATTCTGCAAGTCAAATTCTTTTAAACAAAAAAACAGAATTGAAGCAGGGTGAAGTTAAGTACATTTCAAATGTAGTTGATTACAGTGTTTCGTCCTCTGTACCATCGACTTCCGGTGGTATTGTTATTAGCAATATTAGCAATAGTACTATAACCATAAATTTGAATAAAGAATAAAATGTAATATTTGAATTTAATAAACTGTTTTGACAGAAGCGTGCAAAAAAGTGACAGATGAGTTCAAAAAAATTTTTATTGCATAGTATGCAAAAACAACATGCTTTTGACGTATGGAAAGTGTCAAATAATAGCCTCCTTTAGGAAATGGTAGTCGAAAAAACTTCTTTGTGGCGTGAATTCATAATTCATATTCTTATTTGTGTATTTCGCCACTCTGCAAATTAAAATATTAAATAACGAAAATATTAATAACGAACGTTTCGAGGGACAATCTGCCCTCGTTATCAACGAATAACAATTAAAACGAACAAGAAACTTATCTTTTTTCATGACCAACCTCCAATAAATTTTTTGACATTGACGTTTGTTGATATCTATACCTACTTGATCTCATCTTTAAGAATCGATAGCCAACTATTGTCTAAAAATATTGAGAAAGACGACACGCATTTTTCTTCGTTAAGTAAAATATATGCCGTTTCTTTAATTTTTCGCCCATTTGACATGGATTCGTTAGACAAGATGTTTGTGCTGTGCCATTGTATTTTATGGTTTTCATCCCAAGCATGTTCTGCCAGCTTAGAATTATTGAATTGATACGTTATCATCATATTTTTATGTTCTTTAACTCTAACTGCTAAAGGTCTGGATGTTTCATCGATATAATATTTCCCGCATTCACAGGGAATACTATATATACAATTCCTTGAATGTTGTTCTTCGTTGAACGGTTTAGTTTTTGTAAGAACTGACCGTAAAGTATTCATCGTTTTGAATACCGTCCTAACATTGAATCTATTTCCAATTCGTCTAATTTTGTCAGATATGCCTGGAATATATGGTATAGTTAGAGTATTATATTTTTGAGTGTCATTTCTTTGTACGCTTGTGACATTGCTTCGTGTATTGAAAATATTCCGAACAAGCGTCTCTGGATAGCCATTATTTTGTAAAACATTAATAATAAATTCTTTCTCTTTTTTGAAAATGTTATCATTAGAGCAAACAACTTTGGCTCTGTCGTAGAGACTTTTTACAACGCCTGTCTTTATGTTTTTGTAATGGTTAGAATTAAAATGTAAGTACCTATTAGTATTGGTTTTCTTACGGTATACTGATGTTTCAAAAGTATTTATTGTGCGTGTGATTAGTGTATCAAGAAAGGGTAACTGATTGTTTTGCTCTGTTTCTAATGTGAATTTGATGGAGGTTTCTTTACTGTTAATATGTTCAAGAAATTTGTCCATCTCATCCATATCATGAGGCCAAATTGCAAAAACATCATCGACATATCTCCACCAAACTACTGGTTTGTTGGTGTACGTTTGGATATGTTGTTGTTCAAAGTCTTGCATAAAAATGTTACTAACAATGGGAGATAAAGGTGAACCCATTACCATCCCGAAATCTTGTTGGTAAATTCATTGTTTATTTGAAAGTATGTCGTTTTAATGCATAGTGTTAAAAATTCCATAATGGTACCAACGTTTAATGTTGTTCGTGTATGTAATGTGTTCTCGTTTTGTAGCCTATGTTTAATGATGTTGAGTGTTTTGTCTACTGGAACATTAGTGAAGAGACTAACTACATCGAAACTAACCATTAAGTGCTGTGTGTTTATGTTTGCTTCTTTAAGTTTTTCAAGGAAATGGGGCGTGTTCTTTATATACGTGTCTGTATTTCCTGATATAGGACTCAGTATTTTAAGTAAATATTTAGCTAAACTGTGACAAGGAGAACCTATAGAACTAACTATTGGCCTAAGTGGTACATTTGGTTTGTGTATCTTTGGTAATCCATAAAAATGTGGTGGTTTACTGTAGTGTGGTGTTAGTGTACGTCTTACAAAATCTGTAAATTGTTCTCTGTGTTTGTAAAGTGTTCTGTATATTTTTGTTTCTATTGTATGTGTTGGATTTTTATTTAGTTTAGTGTATTGTCCCTCACTAATTAGTGTTAATAGCTTTTCGTTGTATGTGGTTGTGTCAAGTACTACTGTGGCGTTGCCTTTGTCTGCAGGTAGAACTTTAATTGTGTTATCGGTTTTTAGTGTGTGTAGTGAATGTTTTTCTTGTTTGGATATATTTTGTCTGATTGTGTAAGGTCGTTCTAGTATGATTTTGTTTCTAATTCTGTATTCCTGTCTAATGTCTTCTGGAAGTTTTTGACAAGTCTCTTCTATAGCTGTAACTAAATCAAGTGTATTAATTCGTTTTGGCGCCACTGCGTAGTTGAGTCCTTTGCCAAGAACTAATTTGTCAGTAGCGTTTAGTTCTTTAGAAGACAGATTAACTACAGTTTTATTTAAAAAAGTGTCACTGTTCTTTAGTGTATTTAGTTCAATTGTGTGTTTTTCTTGTATGAGGTGTTGGTACTTTTTTAAATGTGTACGTTTTTGCTCTGTGTGTATTTTGATGTAGGTATTTGGGTTACCTTGAGCTGGTGCGAGGCCATCTTAGCGTTGATAACATCGCAGGAACGGGCTTCCGTGGGCTTGATGGTTTACCCAGGGAGAACAGTAGCTCGTCAATTAAGCGCGCCGAGATAAGGCTATCACAGATCGCATCGGAGTCGGAGTTCTCGAAGTTTTTATTTGGGACCCATAACGTGGTGGAGACTAAATTATTGAAATAAACGTTAGCGGGCAATCGAAAAAGGACTGAAAACGGTCATACTCACACTAAATTCCCCAAATGCTTTGCTCGGGAAGTTTTGGCGTCAAAATAAAAGTCTGCACCAGGCAGTATCTTTAGATTTATATTCAGAGGAATGTCGAGACGCGTACAAATCCCCTAACCAAAGGGTGAGAAGTACCTAGACATCAATAAGCACCTTCTCCAAAATCGCGGCCTCGAACAGCGCCAAAAACCTCCAACGACCTTATTCGATCGAACGCCGGGACAAAATGCCACATTTTCGGGTCGCGAACGTTCAACAATGTGCAACGGCGGCGTATCAACAATGCGCAATATCCGCACGCAATTCGAAAAATATCGAACATACAGTAAAGCGAAAATTGACGGTAACAAACACCATTCACAGACGCACAAACGCTGTATAAAGTGGGAAAAGACGTTTTACTAAGATTTAAACTGAATATAAATTTGTTAATAGTCAGTGCTACGATGGCGCGGCGAACATAAGTGGTGCAATTACTAGTTTACAAAAGCAAATCTTAAATGATGAACCACGAGCTCTAGACATTCATTGCATGGCACACTCCTTAAATGTAGTAGTTCAAGATGCGTTTAACGGGATACCTAAAGTAAGAGAGTTCTTACCAACTGCGAACATATTGTTATGGTATAGTAGTAAATGGATTTGGCTGGATATTGAATGTGTAAATAGAATTTGGGAGATCAATGCAATCGATTTTGCCAAATTTAAAAAGAACAGGCTGTTTGAATTAAGTTTATTATTAAAAATCTAATTTGAGACAAATTCATTCATTCATTCATTCATAATCTATAGCCTTTTTTACCTTTCGGTGTCGAGGACCATTCATACCTCGCGGGAAGTGCAACGGAGGTAATGCGCCGCACGCGACTTACACTACGCTCCCCCGCATGCAAACATACCACACACACAACTTACATCTAACTTAACTAATGGGTTCAAATCCACTGCCGCTCAGAGAAAATTCGCGGCTACGGCCAGATTTGAATCCATATCCACCTGGTTGCTTAGCAGACAACAAGCCCACTCAACCACCGAGATGGCATTAGACAAATTAATATGAAAATGATAACTATTGAGTGTTCTACAGGGGTTTTGCATTTAGAAAGTAAATACATACTTGTACCACACATGACAAATGCAAATTCTAATGAGAAAATAGGTTGAAGTAGGTAAGGGTCAAATGAATTTAAATGAAAGATGGCATTAATAATTAAAAATGGTAGTTAGGCGAATTTGTTACAATAATAAGAAATAACAACTTATAAAAACATGTAGTTTTTACAATTGTGGTCTGAATAAAAACTATAGAAATTTACCCTATTTTGAATGTGTTAGTATGGAAATGTTTAAAAAAGGGTCATTAATAAATCTACGATGTGAACATACTAGTGAAATATAAAGAAGAGTATTACAAATGAAGCATCAATTATAGAAGAGAAATGGAAGATGGTAGAACTAAATAGAGGCAAGAACAGTTATTAATTATAGAACAATTCAAGATTTGGATGGAAATAGTTGATTTTGCATAATATAATTGACAAGGAGTTACATTGGTTTGAGTATTGCTGAGTGCTGGGTTCGTGAAGGCGTTCTGAAAACAAGAGGATCTGTTCGGGGACGATAGCAGAGGGACGACTTGATCTGAGGTATTCTGTTGGTTACTGACGACAGAGGTTGGTGAAGCTTGGAGCTACGGAAGAAGGATATCAATTGGAGATCGTCTGTGACAGCTAACTTGCGGTGGAGCTATATGAGGTGGGGTGCTTCTGAAAGGTGGCAGTTGCACGAGCAAAGTAGAGCGAGGTTTGTCCTGGTAGCTTCCGGGAGTCGACAAGTTGACAGCTGTTGTCAGTAAGCGGGACATCACAGCAGGGCTAAAAATGGGTCCAAGCTGCTAACGTCAGGAGGATTACTATCTTGGAGGTGATAAGAGCAGTGAGAGTAGGAACAGTGCAAGGTGGGTCGTAGTCTTGTTCTATCAACGATAAAGCAAATAAAAGACAATTTAAAAAGTGTAATTAACTATAAACAAGTACTTACCGTAGAATATAAAAGTCAAAAGTATACAAATAGAATTAAGCATTTGTCATATCTGATTGAGATTCGTAGTAGAACTTTGTTTGACATAAAAGATGACAGTTCATGTCAATTCACAGTTCAAAGTCATTTAAAAATAAAATTTAACTTAACAAAGTGACTAGATAATCGAACCAACCCTGAAAGAGTCTCAAGCGCTTTAATTTTTTTTATAATTAAATAATTTTGATATTGAAAGATACAATTCAAGTTATAAATAAGAGCAGCCAGTGCACTATATTAGAGACTCGGCAAAGAGACTTGAAGTTTTTAAAAATATTAAAACGAATACTGAAGACTCTGGATCATCGTCCTTAAGACCATTTTGTCCTACGCGGTGGTGTCTTCGAGTTGTGTCATTATAGTTGATATTTGAGAACTATAAAAAAATTACCCAGTTTATGGAGAAGCAAAGTCAAGATAATAGTGAAGCTGGTGCCAAAACAAGTGGTTATTTGGATAAGTAGGTATCTTATGAATTTTTCTTTTTACTTAGAATTGTAATAAATATCTTTGATAATATTGAAGAAGTAAATGCCAACATTCAGAAGGTTAATAAAAATGTAGCAAAAAATATAAAAAGTATAAGCTGCCTTATCAAGTCTCTTGAACAACGCCGCAAATCATTTCCGACCCTTTGGAGGTTTATTTATGAAGACAGATGTAAATATGGAGTATACGAGCCTAGTCTACCAAGGAAGAGGAACGTTCCCATAAAACAAGGCGGTTTTAAGAACCAATATTTTGCGAACACACCGGAAGATTTCTACAGAACTTTATATTTTGAGATTATAGACACCTGCATGCAAAGTATTAAAAGTCGTTTTAGTAAGGTATCAAAAGGGTAATCGAATTAGAAACTGTTTTTGTTAAAAGAAGCGGATACTGATATAGTCAGAAAATATTACCGCGAAGCTTTTGATCACGACAGATTACAGTTGCATAAAAAAAATGTTTTTTGATGTTACAAAAGATCATACTTTGAAATCAGTATCAGAAATAATATTGTATTTCAATCAAAATACCCACCTAAAGGAATTATTTTTAGAATATTTTAAAGTCGTTAAATTGTTTTTAACTATTCCTGCAACATCATGTACATCAGAAAGGGGTTTTTCTGGCTTAAGAAGCCTAAAGGCTTACCTGAGAACTACCATGACACAGTCACGTTTCAATAACATTGTTATTTTAAACTTTTAAAAAGATCTTGCTCGGGAAATTGATGACGAGCAAGTTGCCACCATATTTATTTAAAAAAACAGCCAAAGGCGACAAGTTTTTTATGTAACCGGTTGAGATTTTGTTCCTTTTACAGTTTTTCTTACGTTATTGTTATTATTTTTGTAATATTAGAAACAAGAAACCAAAGTTTTGTTTAGTTAAGGTTATATTTTTTAAATATTTTTCATATATACCTAATAAATATTATTCGTCTTTGCGTTTTTTGTGTTGTACCTATAACTTTATTTTGGCTTCATGATAAATAATTGAACATAAAATCCATTCCCACGTATCCATTGAAGGAGAGAGGTGGAAGGCAGAGCACCCAAAGCAATTTTGAAAAACCGGCGCCTATTGACACACACACACACAGACAGACCAATGAACAAAATATGTTTTTTGGGTTCAGGGGACTCTAAAACGTGAGGATCTGTTGAAAACTCAATTTCGAATATTTTGTGTGATTCCAATACTTCCTTTATTGTAAACGGGTGTAAAAAACTTACTGCCTTAGCAATCTAGATGTTTCTTACGAACTTACAGATATACTACTAACATCTTATAAAGTAGATTTGTCAAAGCAGGTTTATACGGTGCACAATTTTCCACAAAAGTTCTTATAGAAGGCACCAAGTGGAAAATGTTAAGTGTAGATTCAAATCAGTTGGTTTTGTGATTTTTAATTGAATTTATTGGTTTAGAAATTGTTGAATATTATTCTACAAGTGTTCAAACTTGGGGCGATAAGTTGTGCACTGAGACGTTGGAAAGGTCGTTTGAAAATCACAAGGACTTAGTCAAGTTCGCCTCCAAGTTTACAGTTTTGAAAAATTTTAATTTGTGGACCTCTACAATTGTCTTTGGTTAAGTGCAGCAGTTCCCTTGTTATAGCGAGTTGTAACAGCTGAGGACTACGTTAAAATCATGACTATACTTAAATTGTCGAATTACGGACTCAAAATTATTCTTGTAAATGAAACGGGTTTGACGCTGTCTGCAAAAGTTGACAACATGGAATTAGGTGAAACATTGCAAGACTTCTCTGAAAAAGACTGTGAAAGATCAAATGTTTCACTGAAAATCCTCATCGACCACGACATGGTTAAATATATAACCCTGAGTGATGTGATTCATATTTTATCGGGAAAATTTTATATAGAAAAGGTTTTGAAGCTACCTTATCAAGACGCGTTTTTCCAATACTTCTAGATTTTGATGTCCTTGATGACGATTAAAACTGAACTATTTCTATTCAACGAACCGACCTGGAAAAACTGCAAGTGAGCTACGTTCCAGTTTCTGCCTTAAAGGATATCGGTTGCACTGCTTTGAATGCCTCTAATGTAGTTGGAGTAGACGACAAAGTAAGTCTGGAGGTAATTCATAAAGAAATACACCGAATCAAGAAAGTACCAGTACACAGACTGAGGGTATTGAATGGCAACAGCTTGGGGTGGAGTCTTCTGGAAGTGTAGAAAAATAAAAACTAAATTGAAGAAGTCCGAGCGCATCCCTAAACTGACTCTTAATAGTAAGAAATATGGAAACAACACACTATCGGCGGTGGCTTACCTTCAATATTTTAACGAAGAAATCTTCAAACCGCACAGCTGTAATACCACATTAGCCTAATTAAGTTTGCAAAAACTCTTGAAAGGAAAAAAGTTTTTATATTACCGGATGGTTTCGACGAAATTTTAGTTTCACATACAAAAAAGTAACTGACATTAAAAGTGTGCAGCAGGAATGATGTCCGTTATTGGTGACGACTGGGCTTATTATGAAACTGCATCTAGAGACGGAGCTGAACTCGATATCCACAACTATAAGCCCTTTGACTCTTAATGACCAAAAGAAGTTCTTGGTAAAATATTTTCAATTTGCTTGTGAAAATCCATACCGTAAAGTTATACAAAAAATTGTTCACAAATTATTGGAACGCGACAAAGAACATTTTAATGAGATAGATAATGAATCCACAAAAATTTCATTATACATAGAATTATTATCAGACGCTTTTAGAGAAGATTGCTGTAAAGCAATAAAAACTAACAATATTTATGTAACTAGGGCTTTTGACTTGTTACAATTGTTCTAGAAATTTATTATTAGAAACTATATTGCTAGAGAAATGGCAAAACCCTTCAAAAAATATCAGTCACTATGTGCTTTAAGAATACTATTTGAAAACGATTTACTTGAACGACTTGATATCGACAAAGTTTTGCACGAGTGTAAAGCAGACATGGAAAAAAGAGAATTCTTGTCACAAAGAGATAGATTTATGATAAACGAAAACAAATTCGTCCACACGACCTTTCCAGAATACATCGCCGCGAAGTGGCTAGCGGAAAATTTGAACAGCAGTGGTGGTGCTGTGGCAAGTACTGTTTGGTTTCTATTAAACGAAAGATTTGACCACAGCTATAGCTTTCCCTTTAACCTGTTTGACAGAATGGTAGCCCAGGGCTGTCCTGCCACGTTAAATATCATCAACGGCCAACAAGTAAAGCTGGTTAGATATTGCAGCGGCTCTTATGCTTTGAACTAGTCCTTAATTAATGCAATGCACCACGTTACTCAACCTATAATTATACAATAGTTCAATGCCTAAGATGCAAATTTTAATTAGTATCAGCCCTATAATTTCTTTCAAATCAATTATATTAAATTTTGCTTTTAACTGATTATTTCAATTGAGTACTCTTATTCAGGGTGGTTCGCCAATCTAGTTCTCTATTAGTTGAAGTTTAAATTTTATTTTAATCCTTGACTACTCAATGTCATTAATTGTCAACTTGACTTCTACATTTACTCAAACCAAGTGTTGAGAAATCTCCTTTACATTGACACCTTCATTAATCAATTCATCAAAGTAAGTACTGTATTGTATTTTACTCTTTCTTTTATTGTTCATTATTCAAAATGCTTTGATATTAATTATTAACACAAACCTTATCATCTCTCCAGCTCACACCGCCAATATCCAAATACCACCGCTGATAACCTCTAGAGATCCCGATGTTCATCGTCTGCAACACCTACAGCTTATTCCTCTCAACTAACTCCATATGTCCGCAGAATCCAGTATCGCTCCCCTTATCAATGTCACATCCACGCCAATAGACTCCTGGTAAGTTTCAGCTTTATAGATGATTCTGATCTAATCTTCTTTATTCCTTAAATAGTACTCTGTACCCAGCAACCTCCACAGAAACCGTCCAACTCTAGCAGACACTCCTACTAACCTCCTTCTAGATGATCCGACCCATTTTCCATGCAACCACCAATGTAACAACGACTATTTACTTTATATGTCACTTTCACCAATAAATCCAAATCTCCTCCAATACTGTAGTTCTCTGGTTATTTCTATTTAATTCACTGTATTAGACAATCTCTTCACTGATTGTGTAGTTTTAGTAATTCATTATTTCATTTTCATTTTTGCACCTCGTAGATTTGTTAATAGCCTTTATATTTGTATATTACCAAATAACTATACGTTACAGTTTTTGAAGAGTTTGTTTATCTAACTAACTAACCAAATTTTTTGCTCTATTAGTTACAATTTTTCTTGCCCTCTCGTAAATTTTAAATATCTTATTATTACATGCTATCATTTCTTATTATTATAACGACTACATTTGTCAATTGTAACCTTGGCTTGAAACTTTATTAAAATTGAACGCAACCATCAAAATTTGAATACTCAATTGCTATTTAAATCTCAAATTACCTTACTCATTGTCTTAATTAATTTTCATCATTCTTATTGAACTTAACACCCTATCTTAATTAAACCCCTCAGAATTTGATTATAATTAATCTTCCAAATTTATCATTTCTATCATTCATATTTTAAAACTACCCTTTGCATATCATAATAATATATAAAGACTTTTCCAAGTAAATCTTTGCATAAATTGGATAAAATGTGAAAATCCCTTTTGCATCTCTTGGCCATCTATGGTGATTATCAGCCTTATGAAACGCTTTACGAATATTTGCTGACTTTAAATACCGATGTAACCGGAAATGTTTCAAAAATAATAGGCATTTTTTAAGTAGCAAACATAATATAGAACAAGACCAGGTAGGATACACTTCACTCGATTATGCTTGGGGAACATTATTTATTGTAGAAGAAAATGTGAGCAGTACGACAATTTAGCAACTAAATGTTGTATTCCGTCAAATCTCAAGAAAAAGTACTTTTTGCATTGCGGTTTGAGAAGTTTTAAGAATGTATTTAGAACTCTTGTGGAGCATTCTGCTTTTCTGCATTTGGTTCGTGTTGTGTGCTATGAATAATGCAGTTTATTCAATGCTCTCTGTTACATGTCACATGAACTAGGTACTAGTATTAATCTAATCTACTATAACATCTTTCCCTTTATAATAACTACGTAATTCTTAAACAATAAACAAAACATAAGTATTCAATAAACAACATATAAGTATCCTAATCTAAATATCGAGCCACTCGTCCGCTTCTTGACGTCATGCTGGTTGAATCTATTTCGACTGTCTTTCGAGGATCTGGTGATTGGTATCTGGGACTTCTTTCTTCTTCCATGTCGTTTGTTTTTGTTATGTCTTCTTCATCGTCCACTATTGTACGTTGTCGTCTTGTTTGTGTGTTTTGTATGTCTATCATCTAGTTTTCTTTTTGAGCATTATCTCCATCTATTTTTTCTTTTAAATGTTCTCTATTCCTTCGATATGTTGTACCAC